>MJUU01062260.1:1959-29595 GCA_002080025.1 Modiolus philippinarum
CAGGCCGATAAGTGATTAGTTTTTAACAAAAGAAATGGAACTCTTCATTAAACGAAACAAAAAAGGTCTACTCAGATTGTTTTCCGTAGTTACAAATTCCAAAAAGTTGTTTCTAACAGGATAATTGAATGATTTTTTAAATCATGTATTTCATTAAGGTATAGAAATAATGTAAATGTTCGCCGTTTGATTGTTAAGTTTGTAATTAGTGCGTAAATTGCGGTTTAAGTGGACTGAATTGGGTGACTATAATTCTGGATGAATGAAATATACATCTTTGGATTTTCTCCAAAATTGGCATACTGATTAATACAGAATTGATGAATACGTGTGCAAATTTTCATTTCCGCCCTTCCACGCAATTACCCAGAATAAAACCCCAAAGTTAGTGTATTCTGCTACATACTGGCTCTATTTTTAGAAATGAAATCGAATTTACCTACATACGTCATGATTACAACTTACGAATCAGAGGCCCGTTCAGTTAATCGTAATTTGATTTTTATCTATAGTTTGTTTTAATGTATTAAATGGAAAACTAAACATTCTACTACGGTTCCAAATAAATATTTAGATACAGAAATCTACAAACATTCCCGTTAATTTCGTATAATTTTACCATAATGGGGTACATTGATCCCTGTGAGTGCCTCGGCAGTGTTTATAAATAACATTTACCGCCAAATAATGAACACAATGGAAAATACCACCCTCACTTATTCCTTGGTTACGGGATATCATTTTGGATCTTGAAAATATACATCTTTGAAATCAATTATTTCATATTTCCCCTTCAAGATTAATCCTTTGGCTATCTTTTAATACAGAAATTGTGTCCGCCCCCGGTAATTTTTTGCCTTTTAATAATATTTTATTGTCGCCAGGTTAATTTTTGTGTGGTTGCAGTGAAGACATTTGACATCAACTATAAACAATTTAACGTGCAATAGCAGACCAATTGTTAACTTTTATTTTGTAAATGTTTTTGTTTTACTAATGAATCGTTCCTTTGTGATTTATATACCCGAACAAGCTTAATATCTAGCCGTTACTATGGACCATCAACAGACGGCGTGTTCCTAAAATATGGCTGATGAAGTAGACGCCCACCTCATTAGCATGTTTAGAAGGGAGATAATTTCACACAATGACTTTTCGGACTGCTCCCAAAATGGATGAGTCGAAACAAACTCAAGCTCGATCTGTTAATCTGTTAATCATCAAGGTAAACTCATGTAATAGCATGTTAATATTCTCAAGGGGACTTCAAATAAAAGTCAAGAAAACTATCAATGGCGGGAAAACAGACTGACGGAAAGATAGACTGAAGCAAAACTATATGTCCCCCACCGTATCAATTTACTAGATTCAATGTTCAAGGTTACTTGTTTTTATACCTTTGAGAATGTTAAAATAGAGTCTTTTCACCAAGTCTTATGTTCACATGTCTATTAACGGTGCTTTGAATAAAGACATATTTTTTTTATGACAATACTTTGTTATTATGGGTCACTATTCATTTAAAGCGTCTTACCCTGGATCACTAATCAGTTAAAGCATCTTTTATCTTGGGTCAATATTCAGTTAAAGTGTCCTACCCTGGGTCACTATTCAGTTAAAGCGTCTTACCTTTAGTACCTATTCAGTTAAAGCTCTTACAGTTGGTCACTATTCAGTTAAAGCGTCTTTTATCTTGGGTCAATATTCAGTTAAAGCTCTTACCCTGAGTCACTATTCAGTTAAAGCTCTTACCCTGGGTCACTATTCAGTTAAAGTGTCTTATCCTGGGTCAGTATACAGTTAAGGCGTCTTACCCTGGGTCAATATTCAGTTAAAGCAGTAAAATCAATCATGCAGAAAAATTCACCAAACATAGAGTATTTCAAATATTTATTCAAACTGCTGTCTCGCGTGACAATTTTTATTATTTTGATCTCATATTTGTTAATTTATTTTTAAATAAATGTTTTTCGTCATGTTCAACTGTCTTTCTTGTTCATTTACGCCATATTATACATGTAGCATTTGTACAAAGATGAAAATATGATCATAAATTTATCCAAGGTCAAAACTTTTTTTCGTATTGCAACCAGATTACATCTGGCAAAATACATAAAATTACTGCATTACACCAGTATTTCTCTCGCTCTGTCCTTACATGATTTATGTATTACTTCTACTGTCTTTTGTCCTTAGTTGATTAATATGTTATTTGTTCTTTAATAAATAAGACTTTATCCTTTGATTTTTGGTATTCAAAAGGATTTTTTATATGGGCTTAGAAGAGAAATAGCCAGACGCAAATTATGTGTGAAATTACGATATTCTGTAATTTTAGAACCTTTATAACAAGAGTTAACATTTTTATTTAAATGTTTAATATTAGAAAAAAATATTGTTGCTTTTGACGTCCACAAACCTCTAAGTCAAAAAGGAGCATAACTCCCGCAAAAATTTGCCAATCAATCCGACGAGATGATATGCACACTAGACATGATGGTCAACAATCCTGTGAGGTTTGGTTGAAATCAAAAGAAAGATGTATGAGAATTGGCGTCCACAAAATTAATTTTACAAAATTCTAAGTCAAAAAGGGGCATAACTCCCAAAAAAATTAGCTGATTGACTTGGCCAGATGATATGCACAACTAGGTATGATGGTCAACAATCCTGTCAAGTTTGGTTGAAATCCAATGAAAGATGTAGCAGAATTGGCGTCCACAAACTTTGTTACGGATGGACGGACGGACAGACTGACGGACGGACTGACGAAAGACGAAAAAGACAAAAAAAATATGTCTCCCCCTTGAGAGGGTGCATAATTAATAATTATACGCTCTATATGGGCCCTTGATTGGAAATAAATCATTTAAAATACTTGTAGAACCGTTATAACAAGAGTTTCAGAACCTCTTTAACAAGAGTTTTAGAACCTCTATAACAAGAGTTTTAAAGAAATTTTTATCCATAAGGGGTACTACATATCTCTCTCTTTAGGTCTTTTAGGTTTCCAAGGATTTTTCTAAAATTTGCTCCAATTTTTTTTTTCATGTAAACCATCAAAATTCTTATACAATTACTCAAAGGTAAAGAAAGTAAATAGAACCTTTCCCTCATGTTGTACATGGCATGCATTTTGTTTGAAATAACAAATTATTACAGCGAGTGACCGATACATCAAAGCTCATTATTTGGGCAAGTGTTGATACAGTGAATATGCCCACAGTAGTAAGACTTACATGAAAAATATTTAACAATTTACTGCGCAGAATAAAATCCAAACAACTTTGTCAAAGGAGTCTGATAAACAAAAAACCTTGAAGTATTAAATAAAAGCAAAGTGCAGTATGATACGACCACAACAATTTAACAGGGGTGTATATTGGTAAGTGTTCGCCGAATAAAGTTCATTGGTAAGTGTTCGCCGAATAAAGTTCAGTGAACATTTCTAGTCATATGCAATTTTGGTAAGTTTCCTGAAACTCTCAAAGACGTGTTATTTTTAGGAATTTTACTTAGAAACCATTTATTTTGAATATATAACGAAATATCGGAGTTAATTGAAATCAGTCATTTTAAACAAGTGTGGATCGTATTGCAAGGCAATACTGAATTCCCCTACCCATGTAATAATTCTTTGTTATTCCAGCAAAAACTGATCAAGAAGAAAAGTTTTCCGAGCCCAAGGCCCAAAACTCCGTCAAAAATCAATGGACCCAACCCATATTCAAACTTGATCTGTAACCCATAGTGGTTGATTAATAATGCAAATATCAGCTTAATATCTGAAACGGTTAAGAAACAATGTGTGGAAAACCTATATTTCACCAAAAGTCCAAGGCTCATAACTCCGTCCAAAATCAATGGACCGGAACCAAACTCGATCATAGTGGTAGACTCACATAACAAATATTAGCTTCAATGGACCGGAACCAAACTCGAACTTGATCTGTAACCCATAGTGGTAGATTCACATAGATAATATTAGCTTCATATCCGGAATGGTTTAGAATAAAAAATCCGGAAAACCTATATTTTACCAAAATTAAGTCAAAGGGTCATAACTTCATCCAAAATCAATGGGACTGGAACCAAACTCGAACTTGATCTGTAACTCATAGTGGTAGACTCACATAACAAATACTAGCTTCATATCTGGAACGGTTTAGGAAAAAAGTCCGGAAAGCCTATATTTTACCAAAATTTTCTAAGTTAAAGGGCCATAACTCCGTCCAAAATCAATGGACCGGAACCAAACTCGATCATAGTGGTAGACTCACATAACAAATATAAGCTTCATATCTGTAACGGTTTAGGAAAAAAGTCCGGAAAACCTACCTATATTTTATCAAAATTTTCTAAGTTAAAGGGCCATAACTCCGTCCAAAATCAATGAACCGGAACCAAACTCGAACTTGATCTGTAACTCATGATGGTAGACTTGCATACCAAATATTAGATAAATATCCCTTATAGTATGGGAAAAAAGTCCGGAAAACTGAGTGTGACGGACTGACAGACTGACGGACTGACGGAGTGCAAACCTAAAGTCCCCTTCGGCGAAGCCGGTAGGGGACTAATAAAACAATTGCAAAAATATTTGATTCCAATTTTGGTAAATTTCCTGACACTCTCAAAGACAGAATATTTGTTTTTAATTCTACCTAATAACCATACAGTTTGAATTATTTTATAATTTCCAATAATTGGATTGCAGAAATATTTGACTTAATTGTTTAAGGGTTAAACTAGCATATGACAAACTAATCTAGTTTAAATTTTCTTCAATTGTTTCAGAGCAGATTATGAAATGATATTTTCCAGTAGGGGTCCTATTTAGAATTATTTTTCGCACAGGCGGCAATGTTTTTAATCGAATCAGAAAACAACATCAGCAATTTTTGAAAAGGACCAGTAAAGTTTGATTGAATTTGATTCTTCGGTTTCAGAAGATGAAAATATGAAATGCTAACGGACGATGGATCCCCAAGTGACTGCAATCACTCACATCGGCCTAACTATAAGATCCCCACTAGCTTGATGTCAAAAATTTGATTGTTCCTCGTTATGATTTGACACGTCCTGTTAGTCATTCAATCTTAATAGTCTAGCTTCGGTGCATAAAAAGATATATATTTCTGTATTCATTTATTAGTAAATCTAATTTTCAGGTGCTGATTCCGAATCATGATATGTATAATAGCTTTATATGCTTATTACTAAAATCTGTCAACAGCTTGGGTTTGCAATTTACATTAATTTTATAGCAAAAAGAAGTACATAAAATCAAAATCAATACATTATATTACGATGTTTCGGATAAACAATTTAATTGATGCATGAAAATTTCAGAAAAAAAGGTATAACTGCACGTCCTTCAGCCATTAATAAAGAACCCGACAATCGCAATTTCCTTACTAGTGCATCTGCATACAAAAATGTTATGAAATTGAAAGCAATCCTATGAAGCACTATTCCTATTGAACAGATATAGGGAAATTCAAATTACTTTTCACAGAAAACATAGCATAAGAAAGCAGCAACAGCCTCAAAGTTCACCTCGCTGTGCAGCCCTGACACATGTCAGTAAACAGGAATGGACTATAACCATTCTTCCTAACAGATACATTCATGAGTAAAATGAATATCACAGACTGCTGCAACCAAAGCATTCATTGCAGCTGTAATCCCAAAATGTATATATGGTTGATATGAGACATGTCAGTAAGCGGGAATAAAATTTAACCATTATACGTAAAGCAGTCGCTCATACGTAAAATAAAGGTCAGAGACAACATTTGATGCAAGCATTCCAGCTTTCATCCAAAGTGGTTGATGTAGGACATATCAATTAGCTGGAATGTATTTTAACCATTATACCTAACCAAATCATTGGTGCGCAAATATAGGTCAGAGACAGCAACTGAAGCATGCATTCCAGCTTTTAGCCGAAAGTGCATCATGCATTCCAAAATGGTCGATGTGGAGCATGCCAGTAAGATGGAATGGACTTTATAACCATTCTACCTAAACAAGTCACTCGTGCGTAAAATGTAGGTCAGCATGCATTAGAGTTGTCATTCCAATGTGTCTGCAGACTAATATGTCCTAATATGGTTGATGTGGGATATGTCCGTAAGCAGAAATTGACTTAAACCATTCTTCCTTACCAATTTTCCAGTCATTCATGCGTAAAATGTAGGTCAGAGACAACATCCGAAGCATGCATTGTTAAGTTGTCATTCCAAATGCATGGTACATACCAGTTGGTTGATGTTGGACATGTCAGTAAGCGGGAATGAACTTTAACCATTCTATCTTACCAAGTCGCTCATGTGTAAAATGTAGGTCAGAGATAGCAAACGAAACATGCATTCCAGAGGTCATCTCAGAATGCATCATGCATACCAATATGGTTAATGTGGGCATAATGGACTTTAACCATTCTACATTAACGGAAGCGGAGGCGCACGGCTACGCTTGGGGTACCCACATAAGTCCCACTCACTTCGTGAGGTGAGCTAAAATGTCAGGTGAGGTTCAGTTTTTGACAAGATAAGAAAAAAAATCACTTTCATATTAGATTCTAAACAGAGGATTCGTTAGCATAGGTATGGCCATTGGTTATCACTTTGTTGAAGCACTGAAGAGAATCTATACTCTGTAGTGTATAGAGGCTTCTCCAAAACAAGCTTTCTCCTTAAATAAATCTAAATGCACATAATTATCCACTATCTCATTGTGAGTCTTGCATCCATTTCTAGCTTATCATTATATTTGTTGCACATATGTAATCAATGTCCCCTAACATCAATAAACAATGATTTACACAATTTTCATTAGATAGCATTGTGTGATAGTTATATGTTTTTATTTGAATAGCTAGATTAATGGACAATATATTGATTAAAACAAACAAAACAACAATTCCAAATCACCAACTGTGACCTTTGATAACAAAACATAGATCGAATGTGTTCATTAATAGCATCATAAAGACCAATACATTGTTAATTGAAATGATCTCTTGTCACAGATATTTCATTTGAGTCGCACATTTAATTTAGCGTATTGTTTGTCTAAAGTGTCCCTAAAAGCCATTAAATTCTAACAGGAACCCATTCAAACCGAATGTATTCATTTATTAGCGGTAAAATATTGAATAGAAACAACATAAGGAGAGGTATTTGTCAAAAATACACGTTGCAGGACAGTAAAATTCCCCGAGCCTAAAAGTCAGACCCAAGACATGTTTTGTCAAATACCACGTCTGTATAATTACTCCGGCTGTCTCGCGCACAGATTAATCCGGGACAAATACAACGGGAAGCGTCTCAACGGCTATTAACCAACAAGAGCGCAGCTTACTTACATAAGGAATAGTTATAAATGTTTTAACACTGCAGGGATGTGGACTGATCAAGCATGATAGCTTTATGAAAAATTTGTACAAACATTTTAACTTAATTGCTCTGTGGTAAGCCTGCAAAATCCAGAGTGGCCTATTAGTTCTGAAGAAATATACCGGTAATTAACAAGAGGTTCTCAAGAGCCTGTATTTGCCTAGAGGTCTAAGAGGACAATAAATTTGAATGTATTTCAGTTGGGTCCAAACTTGGTTCCTGGTTTCTTTTTTATTTGCAGTGAAACATCAATTGACAGTCGTGGCCAAGTTTGGTCCCAACTGGCTCGGCAGTAGCAGAGATCAATTAATGTGTTTTCCTTGGATTCCAATGTTAAACTTTGTTCCTCCCTGATGTCCATCTTCATTTTGGAAAATAGCAAGGGTGTTTATTTAGAAGGATAGGAAACTCGTATACAATCCATGTTGCATTATAAAATGTTTGATATACATACACTTTGGAGCTATCTATACTTAAAAAGTTATACACGGATTTTAATGAAATTTGTAATCAAAACATTTTGGTAGTTTTCCTGTTCCCATCGGTAAAATGCACTACCATGGGGACCTAAAGGCTTTAAAAGTAATCCACGGAATTTCACAAATTTAATATTTTCCTTAAGTATAATATCTACTCTACTCGGAGAACAATTTTTGACCATCAGTGCTTTAAAAAGAGAACGCCAACATTGACAAAATCTCAAGCAAAATGATCACGACATGCTTATCCTCAATATTCGTCCTTAGCTATAGCGCTTATCTGAAAACCATTTTTCTGTTGCAAAGGTTGGCACCTAAAGACTATTTTGGCCAGGTTTTGCTCCAATTAACTCCTAGCTTCAAAGGAGAAGATTTTTTGAATTATTGATTTTGACTACATACATCTTAAAAGCATGATTGCTATCAAAAATTCACAACAAGAGGCTCTCAATAGCCTATATCGATCAACTGGGCCATATGGCTGACATAGACGGTCCACCTCAATCCTCAATCTTATGGCCTAAGGGCACCAATGCTCTTTTCTGTGCTGTTGTTTTCGCTCCATGTGACTTTTCCTACTGGTACATTTTCACGTTTCCTCTTCCACATGTCCGTAATTACATTAAGAATTGAGCGTCCTGTCTGGTGAATAAATGACACTGCAATCTCCAGCTTGCTTTTTGTTTCATCAGTTGTGTTGCTTTCTATATATATTAGTAGAGAGGCTACATTGGTGCTTTTGATTCCCAGGGCTTTTGATACCTTTTTGTACATTTTTTGTCTTTTTTCCTCGTACTGTTGGCATTATAGCAGGAAGCATGCTTCTGTTTCCTTTTTTCCATAATTGCAGAGTGGTGAGGAGTTGGTCTGTCCCACCTATGCCTTGAAGTATTTAGCATTGAGTATTCTTAATTGGATTAAAGTTGAGAGCATATTATTACTTGGATAGCCATATATTTGTTTTTGAGAAACTAAAGATTTTCTCAAATAGTTCCCATGTCTCCGATGGTTAATCTTCTTTGCCATTTCATTTCGGTACTCTTTTCTGCTTCCTTATTGGTAGTCTTGCAGAGTAATGATGTTGCTTTCTGGTGGCAAATTTTTCGGTTGTTGCTTCTTTAGCAAGGATGTCTGCTTCATCGTTTCCTGATATTCATGCATGGCCGGGCGTCCACAGTTTTGTTGTTGTAACTCCCTTTAGCCTCAGATCTTCTATATATTCCTTATATCTCTGGATGAGAAGCTCGACTGTTCACTGGCTTTAAGAGAAATTTCAAGAGGGTTAATGACTCTGTGTAGGTTTTCCTGTATTCCAGAACTAGGATGTCCAGTAGCCCAAAGAAGCTCCATCTTACTGGCATAAGTTTGCAAGTAAGATGGAGCTCTTTAGGGGTACACTTGCCAGTAAGATGGAGCTCTTTAGGGGTACACTCCATCTAACTTGCCAGTTAGATGGAGCTTTTTGGGATACAAGTCTGCGAGGACGATCTGCGGATTTACTGTGCTCAGAGTAGATAATGGTACCTGCTCCACAAGGTCCAGGATTTCCTAGACATTATCCATCAGTAAATGCTACGGCCTGATCTTCACAAGTATTCTGAAGCATACTGTCCATTTTTTCTTTACACAGCACTGACTATTCTTCTTTTCCCAATTTTGAACTTCCAAGTCTGTTCCAATATGTTGGTGTAGATTTTGTCATTAAGAGCTCCCCTTTTTCTGTATGCAAATTCTGGTCCAATTTGGATGATGTTAATCCATGTCCAAATAGCCTAAAGGGCTTCATTCTCAAGTATGTAAATAGACCTTGATGTTAATTGCATCAAAGTGTCCTAATGGTATCCATTTTGATTATGGTGAAGACTAACTGGTCACCTTTTTAAGGTAAAAACTAAAAGGTTTGGTTCCAATTGGCCTAGGTCTCAGAAGATGAAACACAGACTTTTCAGACATATTTTAAAGGGAACCAACCAAGGACTATTGTTACCAAATTTGGATTCAAGGGCTTTATAGTTTCAGTTGTCGTTCCGACTTGACGGACACACTTTTCAAAGGGGCAAACTAAACACTATTGTTACCAAGGTTGCTTCCAATTGGACAAAAATTTTTGAGAATGAGATCTTAGATGATTTCCCATAGAGTACAATGTTAAATTAAGTATACTGCTAGCGGCCATCTTGGATGAGTTGAACAACATCACCATGTTCAATAAAATGTAGTCCTGGACATGCTGATCATTATTGCGAATTAAATTAATATCTGTCTCCAACTGTTTTTGTATCTTCTTGTAATCAAAATGGACAAGTATAAGATATAGTACTTTTGAACAAAGTGCCCCTTTTTGGAGTCGTCTATTTTTTTCACACTTATATATAAGTAAAAGACTTAAGCATCTCTGTCATCACCTGTCCTGTACTTGTGCAGAAAAAGAAGCCTCCCAGACTTCATTTGTTTGAAATGTATGGTATCTTATACTTGTCAATTTTGATTTCAATCAGATGCAAACAATGTTGGGTATTACAAGTTAAGTTGAAGTAGATCATCTATTTTGATTGACAGAAGATATTATCACTTACTTCGATTACATTGAGTGGAAAAGTTCTGAAGCTCAGAAAATTCGTGAAACATCTAAATTACTCACATATAAAAAAAACTCTGAGGCATTTTAAGGGTATGATTCTTCAAGTTCAGCATTCCATTGTGGACCAATCATGACCAGCAAAGTTACAATTATGTGAATTGTACTTTCATTATAAATTGTGTTGTACAGAAAATTCACCAGATCGATTTTTGTCAATTAACGAGCTCAGCTCGAAATTGACTTAGTAGTCATGTAAAAAGGAGAAAACCTCATTGCTCATTTCTTACGCTGCACATTAAATTTATCCGCAATATAATCCATAGCTAATACATATATAGTACATATTTAATACAGAATCAGACGCTTTGGAATTATAGCATATATCTGCAGGTAAATATATTGGTTGCAAGATCATGGAATTTTATCAAAGAATGTATGTGTAATTATCCAAAAATAATATTTTTTACCTTATTTATCTGATTTGATAGCTAATCGTCCATGGGTGACGTGTATTGGATTCGACACACGCATGACCAATGACCGTCGAAACATGAATAAACGGACATTTTACACAGCTGCTTATCTTATGTCAATTATTATTAAAGACAACTTGTTTATTATGTAATTATTATGATAAGATTTGAGAAAGGATATGATATGATTTACCAAGCTGGGGTTTGACCACGTGGTCACTGTGCACCATATTTTTTTCGTATTCGTGCTGAGTAGCAAATACTGAAAACGCCTTAGGAGATCAAAGGAAACTCATGCAAATTAGCGATAAAGAGTCATATTATTAATTAGATATTTTTCAATCTCAGTCGACGTTCACTGACTCAGTACCTTCGTTCTTTGATTTAAAAATACTATTTAACCCTTTTAATATATTTCTTGTTTATTGAATAATTAATTTGATATAAGCCAATTTGCTTACTGGTGACTTCATCTGTATAGGCTACCTCTTACTTCACAATAATATGACATGTTGATGTTGTAAACACAGGAAAAATTTGCATCTGAATACTTATATTTTGCACGACATAAAAATGAACAACTCAAAGTGCATCGTGGTCAGAAGAAAACTTTACTATGAAATCAAAAGAAGTGTCTATGAGAAATTATCAATACTTCCAGTGTGAACCTATTGGTAAGCGATTCCTTATACAATAACCTATTAAAGTCCAAAAAAAGATCCACAGAAAAAATGTTATCCTTCTTGTTGTGTATACCAACACTTTAGACCTCTTAAAATCAACAAGAACAACAGAAACAAGAGCTATTGCCGAATGGCAAACAGTTATATCCCCTCTCATTGAACCCTGAATTAATATGGTAAATAAATTGAAGTGTTTGATGACACTATGTTCATGGGTGGATACAGTACAAGTGTGGATACAATACCAGTATGAAAACATTAATATCATCTTAACGAAATAACATTCACGGGGGTTCTAAAGAAAATATTCTGTCAAAATCAGTAAGAAAAATCAAAGCTCTATAAGAGCTGAAAGTGTTCGTATGTGTTGAAGTTTAAGGTGTCTCAGTGGTATTATTCCGCCATTTTTATTTAATACTTGTTCATTAAGTTTATTTGTATTTGCTTATAGGACATATGAGTAGACTTTTAGGTATTTTTTGTAATTATTAACAAGGACCCCATTGGAAATAAGTCTTTTTGACCTTATTGGTTATCCTATGTGTTCAATATTACAATATATATACTTTTGAAACTACCGGTATTCATTGCTTAACATTGTTTTATATATTGTTTTATGTGTACATGATATGACTGTATGCACTTGCCTGAATAAATGTTATTATTATTATCATATTGATATCCCTATGAAGAAATTATCTTCATGGGGGTTTTCATGCGCGACCTTCCTTTTCAGTCGTGTGAGATTTCGAGGCCTTTTGCGCGAAGTTTTTTTGTCTAATACTTGATGCTCTTTTTTATCAAATACAAACATCTAGGTGTTATAGAAGACTTTACTTTTTATTGAGGGAGGCAAGACATTCCTCTTTTATTGTGTTTTGGGCATTTCAGTTGGTTCTTAAATATTTTTGGTCAAATAAATCAGTTGTGAACTGTTTTTGGACCATTTGGTGTTTTATGTTCTGATAAATTTTAACTTAGTTTTAACTGTAAAAGGGAAACAAAAAGCAGTGCTTGCAATTCATCATTATGTTGCTGTTATTTGAATTTACAGTTGACTGTTTTGGGGGAAATTAAAAGATTGTAAGTATGTAAATAAAACCACTCTCTCTCCTTTATTAGTTGCCTGATGTACATTTACTGCATTTCTCCTTTTATTTCATTCTTCTATAAATAAAGCAAGCATTACATTTTTTAAATATTTTTGCCTTTTCTGATTCAGTCAAAAGAGTGGTGTTCTGGGATTTTGAGTGACCTTTCGTGCATTACAGTACCAATATGTTTGTTAACGTCATTAAGGCTACTCAGATCAACTATGTAAACTCTGCAGAACGTGGAACTTGCATTGACTTAGTCACTCGCATAGCCATCATGTGGTGCTTGCAGCTCGTTGTATCAGGGATTGTGAACCCTGATTCATAACTAAAGAACTGTTCACTATGATTGCCGGTGGTCCATCCAGTTACATAACTTTATTTACGTCGCCGAAGCCTTAAAATCAACAAAAAAGTCAACCAAACTCGTCATATTTACGATTATTTACATGCCGGATCCAATCAGCTGTTTTTCACGCGAATACNGCGTGAGATCGATGTAAACCCGATTCTGATTGGCTAATATCGAGAATATGGTTAACTCCCTTTCGAGAATATAGATTATCTCCCTTCAGCCAAAATCGTGTAAACAAACATTTTTTCGTGTGAATTTCTTCAAAATCGTGTTTTATGCCAAATTTTTGTTTCACGGTCGTGACAGAAGGTTAAAATCGTGTAGATCACGCCAAAATCGTGAAAGTTGGCAGGTATGTGCAACAACTTTCATAAAGAAACTTCGATATATTTTTTTATTTTTCATATTCCTACGCGTGAAACAAATAGGCCCTTTTTTCGTTTTAATAATGTACTCGATAATCGTTTAATTTCTCAATGCAGGAAATTTAATATGTTTAATAAAAGCGAAGTGGTAATTGAAATTGGTTTGGGTGTATTATAAACGTCTCGTACTGTATACTAAAGCCTATTCGACACCTCCTTTTTAGTTTCAATCCGCCATCACTTTAAAGCCTTTAAGCACCTCGATTCCCACTTTACAGCTGTGTTCAAACAATTATACCATTTCAGGACAATAGTATGTAACGTTCTACCAGATTATTCAGTAATTTTACTGTATTATTTACAATTTTATTAAGAGATTTTTAACCTGTTTAAAAGTTTCCCGCCCTGCAACATCTATTTTTATCCATTTCAAGCTGGACCGCCAGCTAAAGTGTTCATGACGAACACTAAAAATAACATAATTCATTTCGATACAATATTCACTCGGATGGATGTTTCCCTCCCACAGCTTTATTTCACAATATGTCTCCTTCCAATTATTTCTTTGAAAATTTTTCCAAATCTAAAAGTTATTTCAAAAGGAATCAATGAAAACTCTGTCTAAGTATCTCCACTTTATAGTTTCGGACGAAACTTTTATTCCTCCATGCACATTAACATAAAGTGTCTTTCATTTATTTGTAAATTTTCATCAAATCCTTCAATTCTTTAAGAGGAGTTGCGCTTCAAAGGTAGTCCGTGCAGAAGGAATCAATGACAGTTCAAAGTCAAATTATCTCCTGTTACTGGTTTATGACAATAATTATATTCCTTCATGCATACCACTTTTGGCCCATTCATGGTAATTTCAATGCAATTGGAAAATAATATCCCTATTTATATGAGGGGACGATTGTCAAATGAAAATCATAAACATTAAGTCATACAAAAAATTAACTTATTACACCCATTCATATTTAAAACTGCCATTAGCAAGACCAATACAGAAAGAGCAATACTTTCATGATATAAAAGGAAACAAATTACAATTTATAATCAAGTTCTTCTCGATAATCCGTCACAATCTGATTATGGTGATTTTTTTCCACAAACAACATTGTGTTTTATCACCTGATACATTGTTCCGTAATAATGTAACTATTTCTGTGTTCTGTTGTCATAACAGGGATCCCTGAGGAGGAAAGCTAATCTATTTTGTTTGAAGGTTAATGAGAAATAAATCTCATCAGGAAATGTAATTTTCTGCAGCCGCCGGAGCAGTCATTAACCTAAATACTTCTTCTAAATCTTATACATATATGAGAACACATTTAAATGAACCGTAAGAATATCCAAAAGCAATCTTACATACAATCTATGCACAATTTGTCAAATGAGCTTAAGCATATGTATATGAGTAGAGGACTTGTCTGCTTTTTGCGAATAAAAGTAAGCTTATTAGCTAAAACATTTGGATTTTTTTAATTTAAATGCATTTATGAAGCATAAGTTGCCAAAATGGCCTTATGCAGAAGGTAAATTTACAGAAAATGCATGGATGTTCAACAGAACACATATGTCGCCTGCACTATATATATTTAAGCATTCGTGAGTTTGAAATAGAATTGTTCATGTTGCACATCACAGTTATGTATTTAAGCATACATCCCTCCCTCTAAGTTTGGTTATGATTAGTTGAGGATGATGGAGGCATACCCTAAGACTCCATAACCTAAAGAGCAAGATCAATAATAATAAGGAATTCTGGAATCAAATGAAGAGAAAGAAAAACAAAATGCATGGTGCACATCTGCAATATACATTGAAACATTCCTGCAAGTTTGGTTGAACACTATAAAGCTGTTTAGGAGGAGTTGTGGATAATTCAGAAATATCCTAGACTCCAATAAGCTCAAGTGACAAAGCCCAAAAATGGCGTAAAATCTAAAAAAAAGAATAAAGAAAAACAAAATGCATGGTGCATATCTTCAAAATATACTGAAACATTCCTGCCATTTTGGTTGAAAAATACAAAGCCGTTGAGGAGGAGTTGCCGACAATGGAGACGTACCCTCAAGACTCCAATAGGCTAAAATGGCAAAGTCTTAAAAAAAAAGCGTACAATTTGGAAAAAACAAAAACAAAAGTGTGTATCTCCAAAATATACTTAAGCATTCCTGCAATTTTGGTTAAAAATATGCCGTTGAGGAGGGGTTGTGGATAATGGAAACATACCCTCAAGACCCCAATAAGCTAAAATGACAAAGTCCGAAATCAGCGTAAAAACTGAAAAAAAAACAAAATGTAAAGAAAAACAAAATGCATGGTGCACATCTCCAACATATACTGAAGCATTCCTGCAAGTATTGTTGAAAAGTGCCAAGCGGTTCAGGAGGAGATGCTTATAATGCTTAAATTTTTTTAAAACAAACAGACGGCCGCAAGATGACAGGTGACACAAAAAGTAAGTGAGAACCAAACCGTCGGTCCAATAAAGGGCTATGCCAAGCTCAGCATGATACGACCGCAGCAAGTCGACCACTGAAATTTGAACAAGTGTAAATTAATATGAATGTGGACAAATTAATTTGACGGACACAATAAGGACCTTGACACATTAATTAACTGGACACAATTAAGTGAAAATAAAAATTATCCCTTTTAATCACTTATTGATTGGAAATGATAAGAACTAATAAGTATTTTGAATATTGCAATTTGGCCACTTTGACCCCTTATAGCTTGGAAACCGTAAAAGCGACACAAAATCTATTGCAATACTAAGGAAAGCTTACAATGAGAGAAATCCAAAGAAAAAAATCCATCAAAATCTGATGAAAAATAAAGAATTCACCTATTTCTAAAAATTGCAATTCTGGCCCCATTATAACCCTATTCTGGCCCCATTATAACCCTTTTAGCTTGAAAATGGTAAGAGCTGAAACCAAATCCCTTGAATACTAACGAAAGCATAAGATGAGACTCCAATAAAAAAAATCCCATTGAAATTGGATGAAAAATTAAGTTTTAGGTAATCCACATATTTGTCATTTTGACCCCATTTGACCCCTCATAGTTGGGAAAGGAAACAAGAGGCTCTCAAGAGCCTGTATCGCTCACCTGGACCATGGCTGACATAAATAAAAGGCATTTCCAATAGGAAACACAAAATTTAACTGAATACTTTTTTTTCCTAAAATTACAGTGTTCTTGTTTGGTTTCCATGGCAACCGAAAGCTCCACCATCCATTACAACCCATAACAGAACACCATTCAAAAAAATTTGGGCAGGGGTTCCCCTTATAATCAACGTAATACATGTTGCTGAAATTAAAACATTCAGACCACAATTCAAATAAAAATTCAAAAATTTGGGCAGAGGTTCTAATTGGACTAGTAGTTTCTGAGAAGAAGATCTTTGAATATACATTCCATAGGGCCAAATGCTAAAACTATGTTCCCGCTGGTGGCCATCTTGATGAGGGACGGACCTGCCAGATACCCTTTTTGGAAGGTACAATCTAAGGGCCATTGTGACTAAATTTGATTATAATTGGACTGGTAGTTTCTGAGAAGAAGATCTTTCAATGTCCTTCCCATAGGGTTCTATGTTAAAACTATGTTCCCCGCTGGCGGCCATCTTGGATTAGGTACGGACCTGCCGGATACCCTTTTTGGAAAGGACCATCTAAGGAACATTGTGACTAAGTTTGGTTATAATTGGACTGATAGTTTCTGAGAAGAAGATCTTTGAATGTCTTTCCCATAGGGTCCAATGTTAAAACTATGTTCCCCGCTGGCGGCCATCTTGGATGAGGTACGGACCTGCCGGATACCTTTTTTGGAAGGGACCATCTAAGGACCATTGTGACTAAGTTTGGTTATAATTGGACTGGTAGTTTCTGAGAAGAAGATCTTTGAATGTCTTTCCCATAGGGTCCAATGTTAAAACTATGTTCCCCGCTGGCGGCCATCTTGGATGAAGTACGGACCTGTCGGATTCCTTTTTTAGAAGAGACCATCTAAGGACCATTGATTGGTTATAATTGGACTGGTAGTTTCTGAGAAGAAGATCTTTGAATGTCTTTTCCATAGGGTCCAATGTTAAAACTATGTTCCCCGCTGGCGGCCATCTTGGATTAGGTACTGACCTGCCGGATACCGTTTTGGAAGGGACCATCTAAGGACAATTGTGACTAAGTTTGGTTATAATTGGACTGGTAGTTTCTGCGAAGAAGATCTTTGAATGTGTTTACCCATAGGGTCCAATGTTAAAACTATGTTCCGCGATGGCGGCCATCTTGGATGAGGTACGGACCTACCGGATATCTTTTTTAAAAGGGACCACCCAAGGACTATTGTGACCAAATTTGGTTCCAATTGGCCCTGTGGTTTCAGAGGAGAAGATCTTTGAATGAAAAGTTTACGCCGGACGGACGGACGGACGCCGGACGCCAAGTGATGGCAAAAGCTCACCCTGGCATAGCCAGGTGAGCTAAAAAGTTATCAAAAATCTATGGTGCAGCACAATATCAATTTTTCATTATCAATCAATTGCAAAAACTGCATCAAAATCGGAATAAAAATTTAAAAATATTTTTTTTTTTGAAATTTACCCTTTTTGTGCCCAATTAACCTCATGAACGGCACATGCCACATGAAATCCATTGGCATACAACTGATTTGAAATTACCTTTGGAGTACACTGAATGAAACCCCATCAAAATGCCATAAAGAATAAAGATTCTACACTCAAATTTGTGAAAACACCAAATTTAACCCCTATTGACCCCTTTTTCTAAAACGGACAGGACCAGGAACTTGAAATTTACCCCCAGGCTTAAGCTTGAGGCAAGAAATCTCATACTAAAGTTTGAAAATGATCCGTTCACTTGAACCAAAGTTATGCTGTCCACAGACAAGAAAATACCTAATTTAACCTCTTTTTGGCCCCTTTTTCTGAAACGGGTGGGCCATGAGTTAAAAAAGGCGTTTCTTAAAAATGTGCCAAGAAACATCATACTAAAATTTGAAAGTGACCTGTTCACTAGAACCAAAGTTATGCTGTCAACAGACACAAAATAACCGAATTTCACCTCTTTTTGGCCCCTTTTCATACGACCGCAAAAAATTTTGTGGTCGTATAATGGAATGGCGCTGTCGTCGTCGTTGTCATCGTCGTTGTCGTCGTTGTCGTCGTCGTCGGCGTCGTTGTCTGTAGACACTTTAAGTTTTGGCCAATAACTCAAGTTCAAGTTGATCAATCCTTATGAAATTTTAACACAATGTTCTTTGGCACAAAAGGAAGGTGTGGATCAGTTTTGGTTATTATGGCCCCTCCCGTTTTTAAAATAGGGGCCAAAAAGGGCAAAATTGGGTGTTTTCACCTATTTAGCTGTAGAATTTTTATCAATTATCGGATTTTGATGGGGTTTCTTTCAGTGTGCTCCTGAGGTAATTTCCAATCAGATGTATGTCAATGGATTTCACGTCTTATGTACCGTTCATGAGATAAATGGGGTCCAAAAGGGGCAAATTTTAAAAATTTTATTTTTTTATTTTTAGTCCAATTTTGATGCCGTTTTTGCAATGGATTCCTTATGAAAAATAAATAGGCGCTGCAGCATCAGATTTTCGATAATTTGTTTCCTTTCTGAGTTACGAGGGGCCAAACGGGAAAAAAATGGCAAACACGCAGATTACATGAAATTTTTTATTTTTCATCGGATTTTGATGGGATTTTTTTCTTTGGATTCCTCTTGATGTAACCTTTCGGTAGTATGTCAATGGATTTGGCGTAGCTCTAACCGTTTCCGAGCTATGAGGGGCCGAAGGGGGCCAAAATCGTAAATTTACAGATAACCTAAAATTTTTATTTTTCATCAGATTTTGATGGGATTTTTTTCTTTGAATTCCTCTTGATATAAGCTTTCAGTTTTATGTCAATGGATTTTTCGTAGCCCTTACCGTTTCCGAGCTACAAGGGGTCAAAGGGACCAAAATTGCAAATTTGTTAAATAATGTGAAATCTTTATTTTTCATCGGATTTCGATGGGATTTTTTTTTCTTTAAATTCCTCCTGATATAAGCTTTCAGAACTATGTCAACGGATTTTGCGTAGCTCTTACGGTTTCGGAGCTACAAGGGGTCAAAGGGGCCAAAATTGCAAATTTTCAAAATATGTGAAATCTTTATTTTTCATTTGATTTCAATAGGATTTTTTTCTTTGGATTCCTCTTGATGTAAGCTGTCGGTAGTATTTCAGTGGATTTTGCATAGCTATTACCGTTTTCGAGCTACAAGGAGTCAAAGGGGCCAAAATTGTAATTTTTCGAAATATTTGAAATCTTTATTATTCATCAGATTTCGATCAGTTTTTTTTCTTTGGATTCTTCTTGAAATAAGCTTTCAGTAGTATGCCAACAAATTTGGCATAGCTTTTACCGTTTCCAAGCTAAAGGGGCCAAAGGTGCCAAAATTGCAACTGATTCAAGCTCTTTATTTGGTCCATTTAATTACTGTACATATCAAGCTCTTTACTGTGTCCTCATTCATTTTGAATTACACTTGTTCAAATTTCAGTATTCGACATGCTGCGGTCGTATCATGCTGTGCTCGGCGTAGCCCTTTATTCTAAAACGGGCAGGGCCACAAACCTGAAATTAAAACCCGGGCTTAAACTTGAGGTAAGAAACCTCATACTAAAATTTGAAAATGATCCGTTCACTAGAACTAAAGTTATGCTGTCCACAGACACGAAAATACCTAATTTTACCCCTTTTTTGGTCCCTTTTTCTAAAACGGGCGGGGCTACAAACCCGAAATTAAAACTCGGGCTTGAGAATGTGCCAAGAAACATCATATTAAACTTTGATAATAATCCGTCCACTAGAACTTAAGTTATGCTGTCGACAGACGCCGACGCCAGCGACATACCATAATACGACCGCAAAATTTTTGCGGTCGTATAAAAACGAAAAATCCAAGGGCAACATCCGAAAAACAAAGAAACAAAGATATAACACTAGAACAGCAATGAAAAGATGCTGAAAAGAGACATACACATATCAAGATGAACAACATGGACCAAAAAACATGGGCGAGATCAGATGCACTGGTAGAGTCCGCATCTCCTCATTCTTACGGGACATCCGCCGTGATGAAAATGTCAATTCCGGTAGAAAAGTCAAATCTAGTGGTGGAAAAAACAACCTCAGCTGTACGGGAAAGATCTGTTGTCATCTACGAAACAGATATCACATAACAGTCCACAAGATCGTGATGTCGACAGTTAAACTTCTGTGGTGATGACTTCCTTGTTTAAGTAGCATATTTGTGGACAACCGGGGTCTTGTCACAGTATTGAACACAGGTCCTTCAGTAGCGAATGAGTTAGGAGATGTAAACTCCATATGGCGGTGCTGTTAGTACAAAGTAAGTTGATATCTGGAAAACTGGAACAATCACGTTTTTCATACAGCCTAGCTTGAAGCGTACTTCTGTTGTTAGTTTTAAAATAAGTCAAGAATTTGGCAAAATTTGTCAAAGTGGTATTTCTAAAACTGATGTTGATAGTTATTAAGTGTCTTTGCATAAACTGAATGAGAATAAAAGGGTTGTTCCATTTGCTTGATCTTATCGTGTATTTATAGGGTTTTTGTCCCATGTAAATCTACTCCGTATCTCTTTATTTGTTCCTACAAAAACTAAATGTAGCATAAAACTCGCTTATAATTAAGGGTGCAACTAGGTCTATCAGAAATATGTTAAACCAGACTAGGTGTTAGTTGCAGAGAAACTGTTTAAGGAAATCAACAAACCATGATATTGCCATCAAATAAATCAGGTAAGAATATGACACGAAAGAGAATGAAAGACTAAAGGGGCACATCTTCAATATATACTGAAGCATTCCTGCAAGTTTCGTTGAAAAGTACCCAGTGGTTTAGGAGGGGATGCGGATAATGGTAAACATTTTGGAGCCAGACAGACAGACGGACAGACGAAAGACGACGGATAGTGATCCCTATGTGTCGATCCTGCACTAGGTGCAGGCGACACAATAAACTGGAAAGCAAAACAAGAGCAACATATAGACGAAGGAGTCAAATTGATCCATCAACATTGTGTAACAAATGCAACAAAAATCCAAAAGCATGGACAACACTATTCAAAAACAGGCTCATCAGAAGTCATGATCCTATGCCACTTATCTTTAGTCCGTTTAAATATCAAAATATTCAAAGTCAGTATAATGAAAGATGAAGGATATGATGTAGTGAGATTACAACAATGCAAATATCATTAAATAACAAGAGCTGTCGCCAAATGGCAGCCAGTTATACCCCGCTCAATGAACACTGAATCAATAAGGAAAGTGCAAATTTAAGTGTGTGGGGACACATTACAAGTGTGCACACAGTACAAGTGTGGACAATACCAGCATGGACATAATGATAAGTTATCGTCAAACAGGAAGTAGATGAGTTTTGGAAAATAATTATTCTGGGCGAAAGTCAACACGTTCGATGATAGATATGAAAACCAAGAAATTGTTGATAACCTCGCGGTAGACGAAACGAGGGATGAGACTGATTAATTCTTATAAAATTAAAACAAAATGAGTTAGACACGGATCGTTCTGGATGAAAGACTATTACATTTGATTTTGATTTGCATATTACATTGTACATAGTAGAATCTAAAATGCATTGAACAGATTATATGAATTCTATGCATTTGTGTAAAATAAGACTAGGAATGTTTTATATTTTTATTGAACAGTACTCAGTCAGGATATTGAAATATCTTGTTTGTAAGTAACATGCATAACAATCCAATTAAATTTTTTTTCTTCATAAAACACTTAAAACATAACCTGAAAGCGAGAAAGCATATGGGGGGACGTGGGTAAATGTCGTGAGATTACAATGCACATATCATGCAAAAATTAAATAATTACAAGATACCAGCAAGACATTTAAATCACTACAGACGCTTCAAAAAAGACAAACAATGTCAGGAAATTGATTTACCTATGTCCGTAATTGATATCACATCAATAGGAATTTAAATGACATGACACCGCTTTGGTCATATGAAAGAATGGAATATTCCAAATATGAATGTTAGACTCGTCCAGGGATATAAAAGCAAACCGATCTTGATGATATGGTTGCTATTAAATCGACAGTCAAACGTTCAAGACCTAAAGGAAAATACCTAATTAGTTAACGATACTGACGTGATTGTATAAGTCTTACCAATATAAACGAGCTATCCTAAACTAGGTCTCGTCATCCCCTGTTTTGCCGCTTAATTGATGTGAAAAATCAAAGTAACCTAATCAGAAAACTGAAACATGCTTGCTAGAAAGTGAAAATTTGGTCACTGACAAAAGCAGGTCATTATGTACTACCAAAAACCAACCGACATACGACATTTTATTGACATACCACAAACAAATACTGAGAAACTTAAAATGCTCACTCGATTGTAAAATAGATGTCAATGATAAAAGTCATCAGCCTGCCTATCATGTACTGTTCATGACCATCCTACGTATCTGAAGATCATTGACCTATCACTTATAAGTTACTAACATAAAAATTAAAAAATTTGAAAGGGAACACCCAAACACAATCGTAACAAAACTTGGTTCCAATTGGCTCAGTAGGTTCAGAGGAGAAGACATGTTAATGCATTTCCCATAGGGTCCCTATATTAAACTATATTTCATGCTGGTGGCCATCTTGGATTAGGTACGAAGGTCAAAATCAAAAACTTTGAAGGGGACAAGCCAAGGACTATTGTAAACAAGTTTGGTTGAATTTGGCTTGGTAGTTTCAGAGGAGAAAATCTTTGGATGCATTTCCCATAGGGTCCCTATGTTAAACTATGTTCTCTGCTGGCAGCCACCTTCAATGAGGTATGAACATAAAAATCACAAACTTTCAAGGGGACCACCTTAAGACTATTGTGATCAAGTTTGGTTCCAAATGGCTCAGTAGTTTCAGAGAAGAAGATCTTTGAACACATTTCCAATAGGGTCCTATGTTAAACTATGTCCTGTGCTGACCACCATCTTGGATGAGGTACGAACATAAAAATCACAAACTTTAAAGGGGACCAGCCAAGGACAATTGTATCCAAGTTTGGTTCCTATTGGCTTATAGTGGTTTCAGGAGAAAAGACCTTTGAATGTATTTCTCATAGGGTCCCTATGTTAAACTATGTTCCCCGCTGGCGGCCATCTTGGATGAGGTACAACCACAAAAATCACAAACTTTAAAAGGGACCACCTGAGGACTATTGAGACAAAATTTGGTCCACATTGGTTCTGTGGTTTCAGAGGAGGAGATCTTTGAATGCATTTCCCATAGGGTCCTATGTTAAACTTTGTTCCCTAGTGGCGGCCATCTTGGACAAGATGCTAATCTGCTAGACATATGTAGAAATTGTAGTCCTGGAAAAGCTCAACACTTTTGTAATTCACATTTAACCTCCATCTCAAACAGTTTTTGAAATAAAAGTAAAAATGTAAAAAAAATCGTGAAAATTCAAAGAAAAAGCGGCCATAACTCCTATGTGGGTCATCATTCTTCAAACTTGCAGGAAATGTGGATCTTACTATGTTGACCATTTTTGTAATTTAAACTTCACTTCTGTCTTCTACCATTTTCAATATATAAGACTAAAAGCAACAAAAAAACAAAAATTTTACAGAAAAGGGGCAATAACTCCAAGATGGGTTATCGAATATTCTTCAAAATTGCAGGGCAGGTAGATCTCATCATGCCAATCATTTTTACTTGTGTCAGATTTTTGATTTCTGTTACGGTTTTCGAGTAATTTGCAAAAAACGGCAATTTACCCCTATGTTCTATTTTTAGTAAAAGCGGCCATATTGTTTGGTCTACGGACATAAAAATCACAAACTTGAAAGAGCATACCCTGGTGATGATTCAGGCCAAGTTTAGTTAATATTGGCCGAGCAGTTTCAGAGGAGAAGATCTTTGAATAAAAGTTAACGGACGGACGATGCACGCCGAGTGATGGCAAAACCTCACATGGCCTTTGACCAGGTGAGCTGAAAGGTCATATACCAGACGGACATGTACTACCAAAGACCAACCTACATACTAAATTTCATGGACTATCACTTATAGTTATTGAGAAACTTACCTTATCTTTAATACTGACCTGCAACTTAATATAGTTTAGAGAAACTGACCAATTCAGAGAAACTTAACTTGGTCACTTGACCATGAAATTGAGGTCAAGGACAAAGACATTCACCAGACTGACATATGTGCTTCCCAGACCTCCCTACATACTAAATATCTTCGACCTACCACTTGTTGAAACAAGAGTGGACCCTAATAGATGTCTCGCCCGTCCCTGCTTGTCGCTGAAACAGTCATGTACTACTCAAGAGCAACCTACAAGCCAAATATTATTACTGTACCACTTACAGTAATTGAGAAACTATTCTAATCAGAAACACTTAACTTTGTTCACTAGACCATGAAACTGAGGTCAAGGACAAAATGCATATGCCAAAATGGCATGTACTACCCAAGACCAACTACATAATAAATATCAGGGACCTACCACTTAAAGTTATTGAGAAATGGACTGAATCAGACAAACTTAAAATGGTCACTATACTGTAAAATTGAGGTCAAGGACAAAAGTCACATGCCAGACTGACATGTACTACTCAAGACCAATATACAAACTAAATATTATTGACCTACCAACTATAGTCATTGAGGAATGGATTTAATCAGAGAAACTTAATGTGGTCACTAGAACGTAAAATTGAGGTCAAGGACAAAAGTCATATGGCAGACTGACATGTAATACCCAAGACCAACCTACATAATAAATATTATTGACCTACTACCTATAGTTATTGAAAAATGGTCTTAACCAGAGAAACTTAACATGGTCACTAGAACGTGAAATTGAGGTCAAGGACAAAAGTCATATGCCAAACTGACATGTACTACTCAAGACCAACCCATATACAAAATATCATTGACCTACCACTTACAGTTATTAAGATATGGATCTAATCAGAGAAAATTAACATGGTCACTAGACCTTAAAATTGAGGTCAAGGACAAAAGGCATATGCCAGACTGACATGTACTACTCAAGACCAACCCATATACCAAATATCATTGACCTTCCACTTATAGTTATTGAGATATGGATCTAATCAGAGAAACTTTACGTGGTCACTAGACCGTAAAATTGAGGTCAGGGACAAAAGGCATATGCCAGACTGACATGTACTACTAAAGACCATCCTATATACTAAATATCATTGACCTACCACCTATAGTTACTGAGATATGGATATAATCAGAGAAACTTAACATGGTCACTAGACCGTGAAATTGAGGTCAAGGACAAAAGTCATATGCCAGACTGACATGTACTTCTCAAGACCAACCTATATACAAAATATCATTGACCTACCACTTATAGTTATTGAGATATGGATCTAATCAGAGAAAGTTAACCTGGTCACTGGACCGTAAAATTGAGGTCAAGGACAAAAGGCATATGCCAGACTGACATGTACTACTCAAGAGCAACCTATATGCCAAATATCATTGACCTACCACTTATAGTTATTGATATATGGATCTAATATGACTTTCGTCGGGGGCGAGACAAAAAAGGCCAATAGAATGTAAAATTGAGGTCAAGGTAATTGATTTTATGCCCGTTTTGTAGCCAGGGATGGGGTCGATTACTTTTAAATGTAATTGAATACATTACAATTACTTTGCTTTGAAAATGTAGTAATCAATTACATTACAATTGCAGCATTTTTTGTTTGTAATTGATTACAATACATTACTTTCCTCTGTTGTAATCATGATTAAAGAAATCAAAATGTAATCATGATTACTCATATTTTTCAGCTGTAATTGATTACATTACAATTACAAGTAATCTAAAAAGAGCTTGATTAAAGATTACACATGATTACTGAAGAATTTGTAATAAATTACAGCTGATTAGGATCAACGATTACAATTACCCCAAGCCTGTTTGTAGCATCTGATAAATGCTACTAATAAGATCAAATCTGATGTTCTTACATTAAAGGCTTTTCAAAATATCATATATTTAGTTCATGTGACCACCGTCACAGCTACCTTTGTCATACTTTGAATGCATATGTCTCCTTTTAGTCTTTGGCGAAATATGATCACAAGGCTCTATGGAAAACATTCAGTAATAATTCAATAACGATTCAGCCAATTACCAGTGATGATTATAAAATTCCTTAAATTCTTGTTTTCTTATCCCTGATTTGACAGACTGTGTGCTATGGTCCTGATCATAGGCCTTTGAATAAGTTTCAGCTGCCATAGCTGATAGCAGGAAAAACTGAACCGTGCGTGTCAAGAAAGGGATGTCCACAATTCGGAAATCTTAGGTCATTCTGTTTGTCATTAATCTTGGTCATAAGATTTCGATTGTTATTAAATCTAAATCAATAAAAGAATACTGTATAAAAATAAAAACTTGGACAACGAAGAATATTATCTTTGATTGTAAATTAACTTCGCTGAGGGTAACCTTTAGCCCTGTAAAGTTTATGAGCTATTTGCCAAGGACATGGTCCTTTATTCCATTTGAGATTCGTTCTTCATGGGAAAGACATAAAACATACATACAAGGAATCCAATAACTTATACTGTAAGTTAGATTGTCAAGCAAACGACCACAAACATTGAAATTTATCTATAATCTGCTCATAAAATCAGGTGTTTAATTAAATTGAATACATTCTATTTGAAGAAGAATGAAAACCATTAAAGTCTGAAAATAAAAGCTTCAGTGACATTAATCAATATAGGGATGTCAAGTAATATGATATATTTGTAAAATCAATTACTTACATCACATAACACAGCCTCACGTTTGACAGGTCTTTTCATGTCAAATGCTGTTTACGTCTTTTTGATAGATTTTTAAAATAAAACAGTATAAGGCATTATAGAACTTGTCAATTTGTATATGTGTTCGCATTCAATTTAGAACTTTACTTCATATAAAGCAGCCTTTATGTCTTTTAGCTCACCTGG
The DNA here is from genome assembly GCA_002080025.1 of Modiolus philippinarum. Classification (NCBI taxonomy): domain Eukaryota; kingdom Metazoa; phylum Mollusca; class Bivalvia; order Mytilida; family Modiolidae; genus Modiolus; species Modiolus philippinarum. The sequence continues at coordinate 29,507 of MJUU01062260.1, forward strand.
CCTGAAGGTCCATGTGAGGTATTGCCTCACTTGGCATCTGTCGACGTCGTCAGCGTTAACTTTTTTCAAAGATCTTCTACTCTGAAACT
>MJUU01062260.1:29756-41360 GCA_002080025.1 Modiolus philippinarum
TTGAAATGATCATCATGATGAGATCTACCTATCCTGTAATTTTGGAGAAAATCCGTTACTCGTCTTGGAGTTATTGCCCCTTTTCCACAAAATTTCTGGGGGTTTTTTGTTCCTTTTCGCTTTGTATATTGAAAATGATAGAACATTAAGGTTAAAATGGTCAGCATAATAAGATCTAAAAGTCCTGCACAAACGTTTCACAAACACGTCTTGTTTATTGAATTATGTTCGTGAATTCATTTCATATATTTTCATTAACTGTACAAGTGCATATATTGGAATGATTCATGAACTGCATGATGACTTTGTTTTCATGAACTATTCAAGAAATCTTCAACAGGTTCATAAATTGAACATGTTGAATGTTCATAAAATCAGGTGATATTGTGTTCATGGACTAGAATATTTCTTGCATAAATAACATGTTCATGAAGTCATGTGAGACTGATTTCATGAACAGTTCAAGAACTTTTCAAGAAAAGTTCTAGCTGTTCAAGCACGGTTCATGAGGAATTCCTGACTTCTTTAACTTTATTTCCCAGGGGAGGTGAGCTTAGCAAACAGTGGATTCTTTCTTTGTGTGTAATTAACTTGTCTTTTTTTCCTTTGGTATTTAACTGCCATTGATCCAGGTGAACCAAATAAATTGTTTTAGTGTATAAATTAGAAGATAAACTAGAGGCTAATATGAGCCTGTATCGCTCACTTGGTGACTGGTTTTATTAGTTGTCACCAAGGGACCATCAATTATTACTCATACTATACATCAATTCACCAGATGTTACAGTTCCTGAGAGGGTATTCAAACATTGGTGCCATCTTGGATGAGGTACAAACATTTAAGTCACAAGCTTTGCAGGAAACCACGTAAGGACTAATGTGACCAAGTTTGGTTCCAATTGTCTCAAGTAGTTACAGAGAAGAAGATCTTTGAATGCATTCCCCATAGGGTCCTTATGTTAAACAATGTGCCTCGCTGGCGACCATCTTGGATGAGGTACGCACATAAAAATCAAAAACTTTGAAGGGGACATCCAATGGACTATTAATTTTAATTGTGAACAAGTTTAGTTCCAATTGGCTCATGTAGCTTCAGAGGAAATTATCTTTGAATGAATTTCCCATAGGGTCCCTCTGTTAAAAAGTATGTTCCTCGCTGGCGGCCATCTTGGATGAGATGCGATCCTGCTGGACATATGTAGAAATTGAAGTCCTTGATAAGCTTAAACTTCTGAAATTCAAACTTAACCTCTTTCTTGAATAGTTTTTGAAATAAAAGTAAAAATGTAAAAAAAAAATCGTGAAAATTCAAAGGAAAAGGGGCTTGAACTCCTAAATGGATCATCAGATTTTCTTCAAAATTCAATGATATAATCCTCAGAAAATTACTTTTCACAAAATCAGACAAAAATATACATGTAATTAACCCTCTTTGGCCTCTGACATTTTACACAAAAATCAAAATCATGAAGGAAATTTTGTTACAACATGTTGAAAACAACTTTTTAAGAGGAAAAGGTTTTTCTCTCTGACAGATTTATTTTACAATATCTACTCTTTGATTAATTTCTTTGAAAATTGTCCAAGTCAAAACATCATTGCAGAAGGAATCAATAAAATGTCAAAGTCAAATTATCTCCCCTTCCTGATTCCGACATTACTTATACTCCGTAATCAGGCACATCTCCATGTAGTGTCCTTCCTTTGTGTAAAGTTTCATCAAAATCCTTCTAGTGTTTTAAAAGGAGTTGCGCTTACGTGGTAATCTGTGCAGATGGAATCAATGAAAATGTAAAATCAAATTATCTCCCCTTCCTGATATTTCACAATAATCATATTCCATCATGCACATCTCCATATAAATTCCTTCCTTTATGTAAAGTTTCATCAAAATCCTTAAATGGTAAAGAGGAGTTGCACTTACAATTTAATATCTCAAGATGGAATCCATGAAAAGTCAAAAATGAAATTATCTCCCCTTTCTGATAAGAGACAATAATTATATTCCTTCATGCACATCTCTATATAGTGTCCGTCCTTTGTATCATCAAAATCCCTACAGTGGTTTGAGGGGAGTTGAACTTACAAAAAGTGTGGACAGACGGAAAGAAAGATAGACCATGCGATTCCTATCTACCCCCCGTAAATTAACAAGCTATAGCAAAATCTGTAACTTTGACCTGAGTGAAATTATCATAATGGTGTTCAGCTTTACATAATCAATTCACATACCAAATATGAAGGACCTATCACATTTGGCTCAAAAGTTATGAGCCAGGTTTGAGTTACTGACAGACAGACAGACAGGAGAAAAACAATATGCCCCGATCTAAAGATACAGTGGCATAAAAAATATTAAACAGTTCATGAACAGCATGTGATTTCAAAGACTGTTGTTCTGGAGTAAAGAATAAAGTTTCTAAAACTGCATCTAAGAAAGGATTGAAATTAAATGGAGAGCAGAGAACCAAATTTCTGCCACAAATTTTTTTCAATTTAACCCCAGAGAAAATCAATGTGTAAACCATCTTGACCAAAGATTACATACTTCAAACATATTTTGGTAGTTATTCATCCCCCTCCCCCCCCCTTTTTTTTTATTCACTCAAAGAATTTTAAAAGTGTGAAGACATGGGCACCTGTACATTTTACATGTTAATTTGGAAAACCCACGTATTGAAACTTGTCTTGTGTGATCAGAGATTAACAAAAACTTTTCATCTATTGGCGATTAATTACTACTAAGAGAAAACTGTTTGAAACAACAGCAGTAGAATACCGAAGGAACAAAGGAAGTGATGATTACAAAAAACGAAGTCAAAAGACATGGCAAAAAGAATTTAACTGAATTTCTAGTAAAAAGGAACATCAAGGATTGATATTTAACTACCATTGCTGTCAAAAATGAAAGTACCTTGGCAGGTTAAAATAAATAAGATGAAAAGAAAAGATGTGTGTGAAAATTATTCTTCACCCATGACCAAGTTATAATCAAAATATAAATTTTATTTGATCATCAAACACTGATTAAATCCGTATACCCCAAAAGTCTGATAAGTTTGTGCTTATGATTGGTCAACTCCGCCATAGAAGCTGCATCTTATCCAATCAGCGTCAACATTTCATCCCTGATAAAGATTTTGGTGTATACTGGTGTATCATACATAATAAAAAACAAAATATGTGTTGCAAAACAGCTCTAAAGGCCAATAACAAAATAACGAGATACATGAGTATGTTAAAAGGGATTAATTTATCATCTAAAATATGACCTAAAGCACAAAAAAACATGGCAAAATAAAAGAATAGAAACAATAAAAAGGCCGACCGATATATTTCGACAAATCTGTCATCTACGAGTGGGTCGTAATGAATGAAGTAGTAGTTAAAAAATAATATATTGTTTACAGGTAAAACATCTTTGACATTGTGTGTACAGTGTTTAAAAATAATGTATATGATACAGGTAAAAATATTTAACACTGTACACACAATGTCAAAGATGTTTTACCTGTAAACAATATATTATTTTTTAACTACTACTTCATTCATTACGACCCACTTGTAGATGACAGATTTGTCGAAATATATCGGTCGACCTTTTTATTGTTTCTATTCTTTTATTTTGCAATGTTTTTTTTGTGCTTTAGGTCATATTTTAGATTATAAATTCATCCCTTTTAAGGTAGATAGACACTGTTGCGCTGCGCAATTCAATCGCCCATTTGAAAAATAAAGAGTCGGATACGGGGTAGGTTTGATTTTCTTGCCGGAACAGTAATTTGACGGCATTTCATTTGTGACGTCATAATTGAATGACAGATGTGAAACGTCATATTTCGTTAACTTTGCCGCGAATTAACTCCCTTTTCCCGTAAAAAATGTTTTTTCGGAAACATTGTAAAATATCTCCGTTAAAAGCATGGTGACATATTCATTTTTTTATTGTAACCAATGAATTTCATCATAAACTATCTGCTCTAAAAAATAAATCAAATTTTCATGGATAAAAGTTTCATTTCTATTGAGCTAAAAATTGCCTTTCCATATTTTCCCCGTGCATTCTATGTAAACTTAGGTGAAAAAATGGCTAAAAATGAGCAAACTTTGATCTTTATTCTAGAAAAAGCAAGCATGGTGACCCATACTTTTTATTACAGATTTTTGGGTAAGTAGGATTGGTTCTTCAATTGTGCCGACTTACAACAAAATCTCATGGATATGAATATTACTGTCTATCTACCTTAACAGCTCACATACTCATGTATCTCGTTATTTTGTTATCATACATAATACATATATCAAATCCAGATAAATATCTGATTCTGTGGCAAATGTATCATACACTAGCAAGTTTTGGGAATTTCCTTGATCCTGCATGTCGATAAAGTGTGAAATTATTATCCAATTCCGGGTATTGCACACTATGTAAACAGTTAACCTGATTGTTCAACAATCAAAGTCGATCAACAGTCACAAAAAACATGGCTGAGTATATAATACCCTCACTTTCATTGCACACTGAATATGATTTCAAATCTAAGGATCATCCAGATCATGAATATATGCTATGATTTTTTTTTATCAACTCATTATTCTTGAGTTATTCAAGAACAAAAGTTCTTGAACTGTTCAGTACTATTCATGAGCTGTTCAAGATCAAAGTATGTTCATCAATTTCTCATTTAATGTTCAAGGACTAATTATGAACTTTCCTTGAACAGTTCAAGTACTGTTCACAGTACTCATGAACTGTTCATGAAGTAGAATTCATAAACTGTTCATGAAGTAGAATTCATAACCTGTTCATGAACTTCTCATTAAATAATCTCGAAATTCCATGAACATTTCGTGAATAGTTCTTGAAGTGCTCATGACATTCCAACAGGGGCTCATTCCACATGTTTAATTAAAGAACCTTAGTGAGCAAGCTCACATACCCCACGCCCCCACATATCACTAAATCCTGCATTATTGAACTCAAAAGTATCCTATAAGCAATATTACACATGAAAAGAGGCTCTCAAGAGCCTGTATTGCTCACCTGGGCCATGGCTGACAATAAGCAATATTACACATGAAAAGAGGCTCTCAAGAGCCTGTATTGATCACCTGGGCCATGGCTGACACAATTAGTCAAAATAATCCAAATATTTAAGGGTCTCAATTTCAAGTTTGTTGATAGACAATGTTATATGATCCCAAATTAAACTATGCTCCCCATTGGCAGCTATTTTTGATGCGCCATAGACTGACTGTCACTATCTTGAAGAAGACCATCTAAGCATCATTGTGCGTCTCTTTGGTTCCAATTGGCCTAGTATTTTCAGAGAACATCTTTGAATGATTTCCCATGTGGTACAAGGTTCAACAATGTTCACCGCTGACTGCCATCCTAGATGCTATGGAGACATGCTGGACACATTTTATGAAGGGAACCTACTAAGGACCATTGTGATCAAGTATGGTTCCAATTGGCCATGTACTTTCAGAGGAGAACATCTTTGAATATGTTTCCTATAGGATCAAATGTTAAAACCATGTTCCCCACTGGCGGTCATCTTGAATATGATGTGGACTTGCCAAACACATTTTTAAAAGGGGCCAACTAAGGACCATTGTGACTAAGTTTGGTTCCAATTGGCCCAGTATTTTCAAAGGAGATTTTTGCAATATTGTCCAAGTTTGACAAAGTTCCCCACATGCAGCCATCTTGGATGATGTGCGGACTTGATGGACACAATTTTTAAAGGGGACCAACCAAGGACTATTATGACCAAGTTTGGTTCCAATCGCATTGGTTTCAGAGAAGAAGATCTTTGAATGCTTTCCCATAAGGTCCAATGTTAAAACTGTGTTCCCCACTGGCGGCCATCTAGGATATGATAAGGACTTGCCAGACATTTCTTTTAAAAAGGACCACCTATAAGGACCATTGTGACCAAGTTTAATTACAATTGGCCCAGTATTTTCAGAGATCTTGGAATATAGGGTCCATTTTTCGACAAAGATCCAACTGGCATCCATCTTGGATGGTGTGTTGACTTGCCAGACACATTTTTAAAGGGGACAACCTAAGGACTATTGTGACCAAGTTTGGTTCCAATTGGCCCAGCAGTTTCAAAGAAGATGTTTGAATGAAAAGTGAATGACTGACAGACCCAAGACACAGTGATGGCAAATACTCACCATGGCATAACCAGGTAAGTAATAGATTCAATTCTGACTACAATGACGAAAAACTACAACTACAGTATCTAGGAAAGATACTTAGATTGTAGGCAAACATTTACCAATGTAGGACACAATATACATTTATATACAAAAATTATTACAATGTGAAATAAGTAGAGATTATTGAAGTATTTTTGCAAAAAATTGTAAAAATTTGTACAAAAACACTTTTTTGCTCTTAATTATGTAACAAATAATTGTTTTTAATAAAGTGATAGCAGGGAATTACTCTAAAACTTAAAAAAGAAAGATAAACCAAAGAAGATTTGAAAACAGATTTTAAAGGGAAATAACCCCAGACAAGATGATACTTGCTGAAAATAGTCTAAGTTCAATAACTCCCATAAAAATAATCTGATCAATAAAGCAGTACAGTATGCACATCTACACATCATGACCAACATGAATATACCAAATATGAAAGCAATCCATTAAGCGGTTTCAGAAGAGTTGCAGTGACAAGATGATACTTGATGTTTTAGCTGAAAATAGTTTAATTCAAATAACTCTCATAAAAATATTCCAATCAATAAGGCAGTATAGTACGCACATCTACACATCATGACCAACAATCCTACCAAATATAAAAGCAATCCATTAGAGTTGCAGTGACAAGATGATACTTGATGTTTTAGCTGAAAATAGTCCAATAACTCAAGTCCAATAACTCCAATAAAAATAATCTGATCAATAAGGCAGTAAAGTATGCACATCTACACATCATGACCAACAATCCTACCAAATATGAAAGCAATCCATTGAGCAGTTTCAGAGGAGTAGCAGTGACAAGATGATACTTTGGTATTTTAATTGAAAATAGTCTTAGTCCCATAACTCCCACAAAAATTATCCAATCAATATAGCGGTATTATATGCACATCTACACATCATGACCAACAATCCTATAAAATATGAAAGCAATCCGTCAAGCGGTTACAGAGGAGTTGCAGTGACAAGAACAGGACTGACGGACGGACAGACTGACGGATGGACTGACGGACAGACTGACGGACGGACGGACGGACCAGTCAAAAACATTATACCCTCCGCAACTTCCTTGCGTGGGGTATAATTATCAAAATATATACACACGGTAAGTTTAAAAAATAAATTGGCACTAAAACATGTCAAGTCTCATACTATTTTTGTCATATTTGGAACATGTCAGTTAGTGGAAATGGGCTATAATCATCTTTCATGCGTAAAATTATGGTCAAAGACAGCATCACAAGCATGCATTGCAGCAGTCATCGCAAGATGGATGTATCAAGCTTACTAATATGGTTGATGTTGGACATGTCAGTAAGAGCGGTAATGGACTTGTGACTTAAACATGAACGATGAAAGAATATAGAGTAAATGCAAATGAGACAAAGTGTCTAAAAATACATGATAAACCGAGCAAAATTTTTCATTTGCCAACAATAGTTTCATTTGTTTAATTTACAGGCTTTATTATGTGCAAAGAAAAACATCAATATTCTATTAGTTACCCAATTTCTATTTTATGAATTTCACACATGATTTTATTTACTTTGCCATATACCGTTGTACAGACAAAAGCAGATCGAAAATTACAGAAAGGTGAGAATGTAAAGGAGCCGTCTATGCAATATGGAAAATTAAATTTAATTGAAGACATTTATTGATTTTAAGTGGTAGTCACAGGGAGGGGTAGTGGAGCTATGAGCTTTTAAGAAATAAGCATGTATTTTTTACAAGTTTATGTTCATATGCTTACAACCAAGATTGCAACATCTGTTAGAATCATGTTACCCCTCATAACCCTCCAAAATTAATTATTACATTAACTTGTATGTTCATTCAATTTCAGATTATTACTTCTATAAAAGAAGGATCGGAATTCACAAATAATTGCACTGTAAAGTTCTCCCGTTGTGATTATTATGTTATGGTTGATTGAGGATATCAGAAGACTGCACTGGAAACATGCTTTAAATTAATAAATCATGTATTATACAAATTGAAAAACAAATAGAGGTTATTCGCAACTTGAAATAAGCCAATGTAATAAATCTAAAAATATAAACCATCAATTGGTGGTAATTAAGCCAATGTAGTAAATCTACTTTTAAAACAAGAATATGTGTCTAACGGACACAATGCCCCACCTCACAGCTATTTTCAGCAATGCTATATTTCATGATCTGTGAGGCATGAAGTTGGTGGCATTGGTAAATATTTGTTATGATTTTATTTTATTTTTTTTATATCCTAATGTCTATTTAAATGAAGTTTCATGATAATAGCATACATCTGTCACAGAAAAGAAACTTAAACCTGAGGTTAAATCTCATACTACCCCTCTTTTTTCCATGGTCAGTAAAGCATTAAGTTGGTTTTAAGGGCAAATTTTTATAATGATTTTTGTTTAATTTGACACTAATGTGTATTTATATAAATTTTCATGATAATGGCATACATCTTTCACAGAAAAAAAACTTCAACCTCAAGGTAAACCTAACCTGGGACGGAAGAACGGATGAACAGACGAACAGGCGGACAGACCCGAACACTATATGCCCCCCTACTATCGTAGGCGGGGCATAAAAAAAAGAAAGGTTCTTTCCGAAATTTCAATAAGAAACAAAGCCAATACTGAAAGCACATCTTCAGGTGGTATACTTAAACTGTGTAACATGTCATCAAAATCCAAGCACCTGTTTAAGAGAACATGTGCCGACTAGGTTCATTCCCCCTCTTTTTTTTCCAGAAAATATTCAAAGACAAATATCTTTCCTTCTAAATTTCAAGCAGCAACCTTATTACTTCATGAATATCTTCAGATGGTGTACTAAAACTGTGTAACATTTCGTCAAAATCAAAGCAGACTTTAAGGATAGCATGTGCTGACAAATTATATGGACAGATAGACAGGCAGACCTACAGACAGGGTGATTCTTATATACCCCCCCTCCCAAAAAAAACTTTGTTTCCGTGGGTATAAAAATCTTTGAATGCATTTTCTTTGCATACATAGACAGGCTCACTGGATTTAAAGTGGGCAAGCTAAACACTTTTATATACCTAAGGACTATTATGATTAAGATTGGGTTCAACAGTGAAATGGCCTAGTGGCTTCAGAGGAGAAAAGCTTTGAATGAAAATTAATAATGGACAGACAACAGACACCAAGTGATGGCAAAGAAATAACCCTGGGGGTTTAGTCAGTACACCATTTCTTACAGACAGAATGAAAAACAGACAAATGACCAATAAAGGAAGTCTCCCACTTTTCTGTTAATGGCTCTATCAAAGAAGCTATTAAAGTAAGTGAGAATCTAACCGTCAATCCAAAACGAAAGAACCTAACCGTCAATCCAAAACGAATAATCTAAGGACAATGGCAACATTGGGAACAACAAAGAAACATATACACAACATGAGTACGGCAAAGAAAAGAAAAACGAAGACCTACACACACAAAGATGAACAACAGGGACCCAATATAAAACCATAGGTGAGATCAGGTGCACCGGTAGAGTAAGTATCTCATGCTTCTTATAAGACACCAGCTGTGTTGAACATGTCAAGTCCGGTAGTAAAGTCAAATCCAGTAAAACATATTTAGCTTAATAAATACTACTGGTAAATGAACATGTTTGCCTAGTTTTTATTAGTAATCTAAATCGTCAAAACTGCAAATGAAGTTGGCAATGATCATTCATTTTGTTTCTTTACTCATTATTTTTTAAATGGAATGGTTTTACTATAGGGACATTTAGAACCTTTTATATGATCATTATGATTTACATATTTAATTACAAATTCCTTTTGTATTTGATCAACACAGGATTCCACCAAAAATGACTATAAAATGTGTCTGTAAAACCAAATAATATGAAGAGAGGTTATTGATTTATGTTGTTTATGGTTATTAATTACTAATGAAATATGGATGTCATAATGCCAGGAGACTAGAAAGCAAATAAGGGAAAGCAAATAAATTTGTTTTAAGTATTGTTTATCATTCATATTTTTTTTCAATATCACAATGATATCTGTACTGAGATCTATCTTTGACAAACACCTTCCTACGCAATTCATGGTTACCGGCATTACTTTACGCTCAAGAACAAAGGGTTTTTCTGATGAACTGCATGCAGCAAAAACTGAGTCATAAAGCCCAATGCAAAATGTGCAAGACCATACATGAAGTGTGAAGAACACTATATGATAACAAACAAGATACATGTACTCCACAAAAGTAAGACTGATTATTGACCCAAACAAAATTTGGAAAAGGGAAATTACCAAAGAAACTGTCCAAAATTTCAAATACAGTTACAAAAATAGCAATGGTGCATTAAATGATACCCCACCAGGTTTCATAAAATTTCGAAGTTTCAGGGGACATACAAGTCCAGAACCTTGTGGACTTCTGAACCCAAAATCAAACTTGGCCCGAGTTTTGTAGTAAAAAAGTTGCATACTAAGTCTGAAGACCATGTCATATTTTGTTCTCAAGTCGGAAACCTTCAGGGGACAGACAGACTAACAAACCACTGAGGGTATCACATAATACCTCGCCACTACGCATGGTGGTATAATAATTAAATTGGTTATAATTTTTTTAATTTCTCTAATTTTTATAACAATTTGAAACAATCAGACAGAATTTATCATAAGCAAATGAAAAAGCATCAAAAGAATGTAAAATTTGAAGGAAATCCACTGACTGTTCTACCCTCTACACCATTGAAGTAGTTTGGAAAATATTATTTAAGGCTCCTCCCAAATCATAAACTCTAGTTTCAACTATTAATTAAACAAAAATAGTGAACATGTCATTAGTGGAATCGGGGAGCAGTACCTTTCCCTAATAAAGAGCTACGCTGAGCACAGCATGATACGACCTCAGCATGTTGACCACTGAAATTTGAACAAGTGTTATTAAAAATAAATGTGGACACAGTAAACAGGAATTTGATGGATACATTTAAGGGCCTGACATATAGTAGGGGAAATAAAAATCAGCAATTTTGATCCCTTGTTAATCAGAAATGGTGAGAGCTATGCAAAATTTGTTGACTTCCAACTAAAAGCTTACATCAAGAGAATTCCAAAGAAAAATCCAATGAAAATAGAAATTTTAGGTATTTGAATGACTGAAATTTGGGTCCTGTCTGGCCCCTTAAAAACAGTAACAGATACATCAAATATGTCACATACTACTTAAACCTAATGTTAAAAGAAAAACATAGGTAATCAACGATTACAGAGTTCGACTCGTTATGGCACATTGTCAGAGTAACCCAATTTTGCCTGGATGCTGATCTACCATCTGAGATGTATGCATATGTAAGGTTACAATGATCCTACCATGTATAGTGACTGAGATCTGAACTC
>MJUU01062262.1:0-13684 GCA_002080025.1 Modiolus philippinarum
CTGCTGCTGCTGCTGCCGGGCGGTTTGGGATAATGCTGCTATTGTTGGGTTTCGGGATTTTGTTACTTTTCCTAAAGTAGTGACAGGGCAGGGTTTAATCGCATATGAATCGAGGGCAAACAAGAAAAACAAAGTCATTATCAATTTCATGATTTATTTTCTCCGTCATGAGACAGACACGGGTCGGAGATCCACGTGCAGTCTTTACATTGTATCTGGAGTTAAAGTCTATTCAACTGGATGTTGATTTCTTCTGCATCTTGTTGGTTCGGGATTTGTACTGTTTCAAACAAGTTGTTTATTGGTTCGTGGGGTTCTATCTTCAATGTGATGGTAAAACCTTTCATGTTGTTAGGTTGGACTGGAGCGTCTTCTAGGCTTTGATGTTTGGTACGTTGGTGACGTAATAACACATCCTTTCTACTGCATTTCTGTCCACATTCTTCACAACGAAACTTGTTGGGCTTGATTCTATGTGTATTCATGTGTTGTTAGAGATTATCTCGTCTACTAAAGGTTTGGTGGCATATTCCGCAGTTTCGTCTTAGTGATTGACTTCTCTCAGTAATACAATAAGAGGCAGTTCTGGACATCTTATTGAGTCTTGTAGTTTTCAATCGTCTCAGTGGTTGACTTCTCTCAGTCATACAATAGGGCGCAGTTCTGGACATTTTATTGAGTCTTGCTGTTTTCATTGGCTCTGTTTAGTTCCTGGAACTTCGTTATTTTAAAGCTCCGCTTCTTTACACGTCTGTTCAGTTCGAAGGTTAGGATCAGAATGGGAAATTTATTGACAACATCTTGTTAAATAGGTTGTTTGGATTGACCCCCGTTTAAATTTGTGGACCCCCTAACAGCCATACCATAAGAGATCGAACTTCGTTAATAGGACCATTGAATTTATAATAACAAAGTTACCAAGAAAGCATATATCACACAACTATATAAGTGTATTTTGAAAAATGCACTGATTGACCCACTGTCAAAATTTTGGACCCCTCTTAGCACCCATATTATAAGAGATAGGACTTAATACATGTCACCATTCGATTAAGATGGTCATAGTTACCCCGAAAACATATATAACATGTGTATATTATTGGACTCAGGAAAAATTGAAATTTGGACCATTCCCGAAATTTTGGACCCCTCATAGCACCCGAAATATTAAAGATACGATCTCACAAATGTCACCATTGGATTTAGAATGACAAAGTTAACCCGAAAACATATATAACATGTAAATAGTACTCGACTTGGAAAAAATCGTATTTTCGGCCATTCCCGAATTTTTGGGTACCCCTATCTCCCAAACGGTGTGACATAGAGACTTGAAACCTTCACTAGTAGCTTTAGGAGCTGGAAGTTACCCCGGATTGATATATACATTGTATGGGAAACGAACGATAACTCTATAGGGACAGTTCAAGTCGCATTTGACGAGGATTAGGAGGATTACGGAAATGACGTCACCGGAAGTCACATGACCGGAAGTATGACGTCACCGGAAGTGACCGGAAGTGTGCCGTCACCGGAAATGACGTAAACGGAAGTATGACGTCAACGGAAGTGAGTATAACTTTTAGCTTTTTACTGCGTAAAAAGGGGGGGGTGAACGGTCCCATATTCTACTAGAGTTATCGTTCGTTTCCCATACAATGTATATATCAATCCGGGGTAACATCAAAGCCTAGAAGACGCTCCAGTCCAACCTAACAACATGAAAGGTTTTACCATCACATTGAAGATAGAACCCCACGAACCAATAAACAACTTGTTTGAAACAGTACAAATCCCGAACCAAGAAGATGCAGAAGAAATCAACATCCAGTTGAATAGACTTTAACTCCAGATACAATGTAAAGACTGCACGTGGATCTCCGACCCGTGTCTGTCTCATGACGGAGAAAATAAATTATGAAATTGATAATGACTTTGTTTTTCTTATTTGCACTCGATTCATATGCGATTAAACCCTGCCCTGTCACTACTTTAGGAAAAGTAACAAAATCCCGAAACCCAACAACAGCAGCATTATCCCAAACCGCCCGGCAGCAGCAGCAGTAGCAGCAATATTCCCACACTACCCAGCAGCAGTAGCAGCTGCAGCAGCAGCAATATTCCCACACTACCCAGTAGCAGCAGCAGCAGCAGCAATATTCCCACACTACCCAGCAGCAGCAGCAGCAGCAATCACTACCACTGAAACCAAGCAATCATCACCACCACCACCAAATTCACCGAAAAAAGCACGAAAATATCAAGAAAATGTGAAATTTTAACGTAAAAAACACAATTTAAACAAAACATTTTACAAGAATTAACAATACAACCAGAAAATTAATGAAAAAACACAAAGTCAAACAAAATGTACACCATACTTAACTAAAACTTGTAAAGAAATATTACAAAAACTCAAAAATAAAAAAACAGATGTGATAAAAGTTGAATAATAATGAAAGTTAAATTAAAAGATACGTACAAAATGTGCAAAACATAAATAAAACTGACAATAGTCATAAAAAATGTTTAAATAAACAAAACGTGTGTCTTAAATTTGAAAAATTGCAAAACAAAATACAAATAGTTATATAATTTTAAACAAACAAGAAAATAAACAAAACGCGTCTGATAAAAATTAGAAAATTGCAAAACAAAATACAAATTAATATAAAATTGTGGGAATTGAAAGTAAAATGAGCGACAAATGCGTCAATTGTGTTGGACGTTGTAGAAAATTTATGAACATCGTTAGAAAATCAATATATCTAACACATAATAAAGTCTTATTAATTCAATTCATAAAATATGCGAAGCCTAAGGTAAATTAATCTTATAATGGTTCGCGCCAGTATGATTCAATAGAATCATCGATCCGTACACCTGAAAATAATAAACGCCATCGATCGATTGCATCATCTTCTGGAATATTCGATCTATTAAAAGAAACATGATGTCATTATATAACAATAGAGAAATGAACCGACCAATCAAATTGTAGGGAATTGAACCAATCAGATGCCGACTTTGTGATAAATCCAGCCAATCAGAACACAGAATAATCGACCAATCACAAAGCCCGTAACAAAAATAACCGACCAATTAGAACCATCGTAACAACGCGTCTACCTGTATAAAATCAGACGCATCGAGCAACTTTCTCATTCTGCAACTAACAGCCGAATTGAACAGACGTTCCCAGCGAAAATAAACAGAACAAAGGTAAGTGAACTTAAAAGAAATAACAATAAAGCCGAATTTGAAGTTTTAATCTACGTAAACAGATCGATGAATAATTATTAAATGAAACCAAATAGGTAATCAATAATACCGAGTTCAGTATTAATCAATAAAACATAAATAGTAATAAATAATAATATGACGCAGTAATATAGAAATAATTAAGAATTAAATAGAATTAAATCAATAATAACATAATGTTGTAATATAGAAATGTGTATTATCTTTTGCAGATGCATTCATGCGGATATTGTCACCAGTCCTTTGAGAGCAGAAGAGAATTGCTGAGTAACTACAGAATGTTAAGAGACCATATGCCCTTTGCCTGTACCATATGCCCTAAGCGGTTTACCAGAAAAGCTAACTTGGAAGCACATCTGAAAAACCACAACAAGCCCAGATACCAATGTATGGTATGCCATGCCACGTTCTGCCGACCATCTGCTTTAGAGCGTCACACTCAGGAAAGACATCAAGTAGGAGGAACTATTACTAAACCTCAAAAGCCTGAAGACATGTTCGAGCTAAAGATCAAAGGTCGAAAAAGTGCACCAAGATTTCAAACCACGGCTACCCAGTACCAAATCCAGTTCAAAGAGATCAACGTCCAGAGCCTTCAACAAGTATTACAAACGCTGCACGAGCTTTTCGACGCTATCTTGAAGAAAGTGACCGCATTTACAAAGCCAGAGGACTTAGTTCAGATAACATTACAAACTCCAGCTTTAGACTTTCCCATCACGATGCCGTTCATGAGGGTGGACCAACTGTCCAGTAATTTATTATTGGACGAGGTGGAACGTGTTGTCCAATCAAATGAGGAACTGACCTTAACACAGGGCGTAGAAATGGAAGTCACCCACATCAGTATGCCAACCGGTAGCGGAAAAAAGAAAACTGACTATATTGATATAAAAAGGTTCCTGGGAAGTAAAACATCTATTATCCAAATTAAAAACAAAGACGACCTGTGTTGTGCCAGAGCGATCGTTACGGCTAAGGCTAAACTTGATGGACACGAAAAATGGAACTCTATCAGACAAGGTCGCTGCATCCAGGAGGAAATGGTAATAGAGTTACATGCTAAAGCAGGAGTACCTTTACACAAATGCGGCATCGAAGAAATCAAACGATTCCAAGCAGTTCTACCAGACTATCAAATTCACGTCGTATCCAAAGAGCAATTTCACACTGTTATATACAGAGGACCCGAAACCGAGAAGAAGATTTACCTGTTTTACCACGACAATGTCATAACCAGCATGCCTGCCTTTTTGTCACGCGTGTATTTCTGCAATAAATGTTATAAAGGATACGACCATAAAGAGCAGCACTCATGCAATAACATATGCCATCACTGTAGAAAGATTCACACCCAAAGCGAAGATGATTGGATACTTTGTACCGTTTGTGGAAGGTATTTTAAAGGGTCAACATGCTTCGATCTTCACCAACAGATGACGTCAGCGGGAAACTCAACGTGTACTACGTATTATAAATGCCAGAGTTGTGGACAAACCGTGAATAAACGTATGGGAGAACATACAAGTGGAAATTGTCTATTGTAAAATATGTAAAGATTACTATCCATCGGGACATCAGTGTTTTATGCTACCCGCTAATACCAAGAAGGGGCAGAAGAAGAAACAGACTTATATTTTCTTCGATTTTGAGTGTACCCAAGATGATCTTGTCCAATGTTACCAAGGATACAAACCAGATGAAGCAGGAACATGTCAAAACTGTAAACATTTCAAATGCGGCTCCTACGAACACCGGCCGAATCTGTGTGTTGTACACAAAGTCTGTTTGAAGTGTATGAATAACAGAATCGACGACCACACGTCCTGTGAAGAATGTGGGAAAAATGAACTAGTATTTACCGGATCTGAAACTACCGACCAATTCTGCCAATGGCTATTTTCTGGAAAAAACAACGGAGCTACCGTTCTCTGCCACAATTTTAAAGGATACGACAGTTATCCAATCTTAAACTACTTGTATACCGAAGGAATATTACCAGATGTGATTCCGAATGGAACGAAGAATATGGCCGTCACCGTACCTGACTGCAACATCAGAATGATTGACTCAATGAACTTTGTACCAATGGCATTATCCAAACTACCAAAAATGTTTGGCTTGACGGAATTGAAGGAAGGATACTTCCCGCATTTATTTAATAGGAAGGAAAATCAATCCGTGATACTCAACCACCTACCGGATAACAAGTATTACCAACCCGAAAAAATGAAGCCCGAGGAGAGAAGTGCCTTCTTCGAATGTTACCACGCGCACTGGATTTCCATGTTCAACTTGCAACAGGAACTGTTGAGTTATTGCCGTTCCGATGTGGACATTTTGAGAAGAGCCTGTCTCAAGTTCCGAGAATTATTCATAGAGATGACATCCAGCGACGGACAAGATGGGATCGATCCATTCCAGCAATGCATTACGATAGCATCGGCTTGTAACTTGGTGTTTCGCACTTTGTTTTTAAAACCGGACACTATATGCATCATACCCGCCCTCGGCTACCGACCCCAAGAGAAGCACTTCATTAAAGCAATGAAATGGCTACAATATCTATCTGAAGTGCACGGTATTCGAATACAGCACGCTCGTAATGGTGGTGAGAAGGAAATCGGTGGGTGCAAGGTCGATGGCTACCACGACAATAAAGTCTTTGAATACAACGGTTGTTTCTGGCACGGATGTTTACGTTGTTATAGTGCCTCGACCGTCAATCCAGTTAACAACATGACGATGTGTGAATTACACCAGCGTACATTGGATAAGAAAAGATACCTAGAAGACCAAGGCTATACCTACGTCGGTGTACGGGAGTGCAATTTCGATAGAGAAATACAGAATGATCCTCACATACAAAGTTTCGTAAACTCCCTCGAATATGTTTACCCATTGGAACCCAGAGATGCCTTTTACGGAGGACGTACAGAAGCATTCACAATGTACAAAGAAGCTTCTGACAGTGAAAACATTGATTACATCAACAAGACCGGAAAGATACCCGTGGGACACCCAACCATCATCACGGAGAATTTCCAAGATACTCAGCAATACGAAGGACTCGTCAAATGCAAAGTACTTCCACCGAGAGGACTCTACATCCCAGTACTCCCTGCAAAAATAAACAACAAACTATTGTTCACGTTATGTAGAACCTGTGCCGAATCCAGTCAACAGACGCCGTGTCAACATATAGACGAGGAAAGGGCTTTGACCGGAACATGGGTCACCGATGAACTAAAGAAAGCGTTGGAGAAAGGATATCATAAAGACAGGATCTATGAAGTCTGGCACTTTGACACAGAACAATACGATCAAACGACCAAGACAGGAGGACTATTTACCAAATACGTAAACACATTCCTGAAGATGAAGCAGGAAGCCAGCGGATGGCCAGAATGGTGTCAAACTGATGAAAATAAAAGGCAATAC
This sequence comes from Modiolus philippinarum, assembly GCA_002080025.1. NCBI lineage: Eukaryota > Metazoa > Mollusca > Bivalvia > Mytilida > Modiolidae > Modiolus > Modiolus philippinarum. The sequence continues at coordinate 6,703 of MJUU01062262.1, forward strand.
ATCAGAGATTACTACGACAGAGAAGGGATATTGTTAGACTATGATAAAATTAAGAAGAACCCGGGCTTACGAGCTTTAGCCAAGTTGATGTTAAACAGCTTCTGGGGGAAATTCGGTCAAAGATCCAATATGGCACAAATAAAATACTATTCCGAACCAAGCGACTATGTGGATTTGATAACAAGTGACCAAATCAATCTGATCGGTGTAAATCTCGTAAGTAATACGATGATTGGAGGAAGATATCGATACAAAGAAGAATTCGTCGAAGACTCGGGACGGACCAACGTGGTGATTGCTGCCTATACAACAGCCCAAGCAAGACTAAAGCTGTACAGTTACTTGGAGAAGTTGAACACCCGCGCAATCTACGCAGATACAGATTCCATTGTATTTACATCTGAATCGGGAGCTTGGAAACCGGAATTAGGAGACTACTTAGGAGAACTAACAGATGAAATAGTTGGAAATAGAATTACGGAATTTGTAGCCGGTGGACCGAAGAACTATGCCTACAGATTAGCAACACCAGACAACGATGGAACCGAAACTGCGTGTAAAGTGAAAGGAATAACGCTGAACTACAAGAATGCCCTGATCATCAACTTCGATACGATTAAAGACATGGTGATAAACAACAGAAACTATGTGAAGACTATGACTGATAATTTTCGGATCCTACGAGATAATATGAAACTACTGTCCGTATATCAAAATAAAGACTATAGAATCGTATTTGACAAAAGAGTAGCCATGGAAGATTATAGCACGAGGCCGTACGGATTTTAAATTGTAAAGGCATCATGTTGATGGCTCTCCGACCCTTGCTTGCTTCATGACGGGGAAATAAATTTGTATATATCTGTAATTTAGTTTATTATTTATTGCCTAATTGAAAGAAAAGTATATAGATACAGGAAACAATAAAAGGGAAAAAAATCAATAATTACACAGAACGGGATAAAACAATAAACAGGTGCAAAAGCTTGGTAACAAAACAAAACATAGACTCCAGAGTACACAAAACAAAGGGAAATAACAGAGATCGTAATAGAAAAAACAAAAGACGAAGCATAAAAACAGGATAAACAATTGAAAGAGGTTAGGGTTAGAATACTGATCCCGGTTGCCCCACCCCAATCGTCACAACACTCTCACACCATTTCGCTACGCTCACGGTGCTCTACGTTCTTGACGCTTGGAAATAGGGATCATGGATAACCATGTAAAGAAAATGGGCGTGGTTAATTAGCTAATTTGCATAATCGGTAACAGTTTCGGGATTTAAACATTAGGTCTATGGGAAGAAAAGTGGTCTAGGGTAACGTGCTTCACTACTAATATGCATTTAACCTGCATGGTCGGTTTTTAACATCAGAAAAATTACCACAAAGGGTCGATATTCAACGTTGACAAATGACCTGTGGGTCAATTATCATCGATGAAAGTTGAAGGCAATACAAAATATGACCAGAGAGTCAGTTTTCATATAGATAAATGATGACAGCAGTTTTAATATAACTGTGATAAGTCTGTGTCGTTTACAACAAACAGCATGGTTACATTCTTTTTTTTCTTTTTTGAGCTTACATGGCTACCGTCTGTCCTCCGTCCATCTTTTCCTTTAAACACTTTTTCTTGAGAACAACTGAATGGATTTGAATAACACTTTGCATGAAATATTCTTATGAATTCCAGCTCAAAGTTAAACAATGGCGGCCATGTTGGATGGCAATACTGAAGTCAGATCTCTATGGAAAGTACATTCAATCAACCGCAGTAGAATACCGAAGGAACAAATGAGTAGTTTTTACAAAAATCGAAGTCTAAACACATGGCAAAAACGAGAACACAGAACACAATGACGTTAGACCTTTACAAAGCACATAAATAAAAAACACAACATTCAAAACCAAGGCACTCACAGTGTGAACACCCATGAAACTGAGAGTGACATCAGGTGTCCGGTAGGGTAAGCATGTCCTGCTCTGTTAACAGCACCCGTTACACTGTAAATGGGTCAATCCAGGAAAAAGTCAAAATCGGTATAGTCAAATCCGGGAGGACGCTGAATATGTCCGCTTTCATTCGGGACACTAACACGTCATATATTTCAATGATGTCATGGTGACGGCCATAGAATTTCTTGAGGGATGAAATTAACCTAGGCTGAACAAATCCCTGACTAAGCAGCTTTTGGGACAGTCTTTTTGCTCTGTTAAAAAAATCACTGTACAAACTACATGCTCGACAGTATCGCATCAACTGTGAAATATACACTCCATAGGCTGGAGAGGTAGATATGTTGCTGCTAAGAAAGAGAAAGTTCACAATTGGGAAGTTTAAATCATGACGCTTGTCATATAGCTTAGATTTCAAACGTCCATCTTTGTCAATATACAACAAAAGATCTAGGTACGAAACTGAAGTAGATGTATTAGTTGTTTCTTTAATTTCAAGCTCATTGGGATGTATCTGATGTAAATATTCCTTAAATTTTGGATTATTCAGTGAAAGTACATTGTCTTTGTAGCGGAAGCTGAAATCAAACGACTGGGCTAAATGTTTTTGTAAAAACTTGGTCTCATACGAGTAAAGGAAAAGGTCACCTAGGAGTGGCGCACAGTTAGTTCCCATAGGAATCTCTATTGTCTGTTGAAAAACGCGACCTCCGAATTCGACAAAAATATTGTCGATTAAAAATTCTAACATTTTGATAACGTCAGTTTCAGTGTACTTCTTATTTGAATCGGTGTGGTTCTAAACAAAATATGTTTTGTCTTTCCCTACCTACTAAAAAGTTGTTTCTGCGTTCTCCATTTTAAGTGCAGAAATATTGATGTATTAAATCTGCAATTACTGTTTTCAGTTTATTGGTTTATTGTGTGGCAGGGTTGTATAAATAGTAAAAAAAAATCAAGTTTTTAATGCTATGACAATGAATAAGACTGGTTGAGGATAACTGTTCGGGGAGATCTTTCGAATTTCTCAGAATCAACATTTGATTCACACCGGTCGTAGAGTAAGCTTTGTCACAGTAATTTTTCAGGCCATTTTTGACTATGGTCAACAAAGTAGTGAGGAGCTGTGAAAAAGGTTAAGTGGTGCAGCTGGACGACCCCGCAATGAATCTATGTTTGTATGTATTCTTATGAAGTTTTGGTACCAAGCAGAAGTAAGGGAGTTAATTGTTTTCATCATCTGCTCTGATGCCAAAGGATGCTTAAACTAAAGTGTGATTTTTAACAATCTCATCTCTCGATATTGTAATAGGGGTATAAGAAGGGATTCCAGATCAACATTCGATGTAAATCTCCTTCACAAGGCAGTCGATTAATGAAATAAGGTGGAAAGTTTGATGTCACTGTTTTGTTGTGTGGAATGTTAGCAAGATTTGTAGCTTCCGAGCCTTTTTTGGCGAATTGAATTTCGATAAATGTCAGGTTTGTTGGCTGATGTGGTGACAGTCTTGAACAGTCTGTGGTTGGATATATCCGACACGTTCGATGTTAATATGTATTCTAGGGAATGTCTATCAGTCGAGAATGATGCTTAACATGTTTTGTAGAAGGAAGGAAGTTTTTAAAGAGGCAAGGAATACAGTTTGGTACGAATGTAAAGAGTACTAGAGCGGAATGGTCATGAACAGAAGAAGACCATTAATTGAAATGTCATGCAGACTTGGGGCAGTATAGTGCCTATGTCCGTGTCAAAGATCTTTTCAACACAAACAACTAGTTAGAACCAAACTTATTCACAATGTATCATAGATGGTTACCTTCAAACCAGGTGTCCTTCAGGTCTCAAGATGGACACAGTTGGGGAACAAAACTTAGCTTTGGACCGGTTTCAAAAATAATCTCTTCTAAAACCAGTCATGCCAGTTTGATATGAACTTTATAACTATTTCAATTTTAAATTGTGTCCTGCAGTAGTGCAGATACGTTCATTATTCATAATGGCGCTCAGTACGGAAACTTATCCTTCAACATAAACGTTTCTTAACATAGTCTGAAAATGAGACTCTTTAACATATATATGTTGTATTTACTGATTTATTCGTACATGGTCTGCAGGCTCTTTATAGCCTCTGGTTATATGTGTCGCCTGTTGATAGCATAGTCGACACAGTGGGATACTATATCCGTCGTCTTACGTAGTCGTCCTGCATCGTCTGTCTTTTTTTTAATTATAAATCAGATTCCAACCAAACTTTCAGTATATTTGGTGATCAGATCTGGCTATGCACATAACACTTAATTTTTGATTTTACAGGTTTTAGAGGTTCGGCAAGCCACCATAGCTCATTTGTTAATTCAGTTTGTTAATCTGAATAAGTCCTTCAAAACTATAATTGATATTCTAAACAAATTTGCAGGATATATGTTTTTCTTCCATCTAAGGACTTTTGTGATCAAGTTTAGTATTAATTGGGTTAGTGGTTTCAGGGACCTAATTCTTTTACTCGAATCCAATGCAAACCATATTCCCAATGGTGACCATTTGAAATGAAGAACGAATCTGCTGGAAACCTTACTTGTAGGGACCAACTAAAAACCATTATGACTAAGTTTGGTTCTAATTGAACTACTAGTTTCCGAGAAGATGCTGATAGTTGTTTTCTCTATTGTCATATGTTAAATTTATGTTACTGCTGGCAGCCATATTTGATGAGTCTGGATCTCCCGGATGCCTTTATTTGAAGGTATCATTAAAGTACCACCTTATTCTAATTGAACATGTTAGATAAAATAATTTGGGCAAGGGTTCCCTGATAATCTACGCAATAAATACTGCTCAAATTAAAACATTACAAGGCCCCTATCAAACAATATTTTGGCATGTGGTCTCCTTATTAAATAGTGTTTACATATTGCAAAAAAAAAACACATAGAATTTAGCAGAATACTGTTTCTCTAAAATTTCAGTTTTCTTGTCTGGTTTTTATGGCAACTGAAATCTTCACCATCCATTACAAGGCATATCAGACTACTACGAAAAAAAGATTTGGACAGGAGCTCCACTTATAATCTTGGAGATATTAGAAATTTCTGAGTCCTCTACTCAAAAAAAAAAAATGGCAGGGTTCCCCTAATAATTTATTTTATACATATTGCTGAAATGGTAAAAAAAATGGTAGATGTTTAGATTAAGTTTATTACCTCTCTTACTTTTATTATCTCCCCTTTTAAATTATTATTTTCATTATATCTTATTTTCAAATTAAAGACAACCCCGAAAAGTGTTTTGATGTATATAATTAAAACCAATTAATGTATAGAACAAGCTTCAGTATTAAAAATAATATTTCTGTATGAACAATAAAAGTTTAGCAACTATTTTTGTTATCAAATTATACCAAACATGTGATTTTAGGCTTGAATGCCTATTAACATTAAATCATAGGGTGTTTCCTGGTTTCGGCCATCTAAGGACCATTGTGACCAAGTTTGGTTCTAATTGGACCAGTATTTTCTTAAATCAAGATCTTTGAATGAGTTTTCCATACAGCCTAATTTTAAAATGTTCCACGTTGGTAGCCATCTTGGATGAGGTAGGAACATGCCGGATACATACAAGAACTATAGTTACCAAGTTTGGCCCGTTTGTTTCAGAGGAGAAGATCTTTGAATGAAAAATTTACGACGGAGGGACGACTGACGCTGGACGCCAATTGAAGGAAAAAGCTCACCCTGGAATAGACACCCATTCATGAAATGTTGGTCAAAGATTCATTATTTTTATCAGAAACCTAATGGCTGTCGGAAAGACGCATCTATTGACGAATATTTATTCATTTATCTGTTCTAGTATCTCAGATCTGCACTTTAACAAAAGCTTAGCTCTAAGTCACTCATGCATGAAAAGTAGGTCAATGTAAGCTCATCTGTGGACAAAATCTCATTTATATATTACTTGTGATTCAAAAGATATATAAGAACGTTTATTTTGTTATTGATGGATGAATGGGCATTAGGCAAGTACAAGTCTACACAGAAAAATACTAAGAACTTGCAATTTATATCTCGTTCACTTATTTATATACAAATTCATTTTCATTTATTACTTCTGAAAATATATAGTTTACATAGTGTTTTGATTGTTAACATATAAATTTTAAAGCGTTGAAAAATGACCCGCTTCCAGGTCCGTATTTTATGATAAAGGTCAGAATTCAACGGAATTGGTCAAAATTGGCTTTTGGGTCAATTTTCAACGTTGAAAAACGACCAATAGGTCAATTTTCAACGGGGTCAAAATTCAACCTTACACCGGCTTCGATGTCTGCCGACAAATGATTTGTTAGATAACTTGTTCTAGTTGATGGATCAATAAAAAAGCATAATGTTTATTAGCATAAAGGAAAAGTTTAAATTTGTGGTTTGTTTTCCACCCGTTTCAGAATTAGGAGCAAAGGGGCCAAATTATACATTTTCACATATTTGCCTACAGTTAGTGGACGACCATTTGATTTTCATGGGCGGGGGTCTTGGGCAATTTTGTAAATAAAGAATTTAATCTTGGTACCAGTGAAAATAAATATAATAATTCTACTTCTCATGAAAATAAATAATTTAATTTTGATTTGAAGAATATATATTTTTGTTGCAAATGGAAATAAATAAAATGAGGTGACATTGCTAAAAATAAGTAATTTGTTCGAGATTTCATGAAAATAATTAAATTGCCTAGGCAAAATCGCCCAAGCCCTCCCCTGAAAACCCCTAAGGTTATGTTTTGTCGTATTTTAATGGGTTTCTTTTCATTCACTGCTTCCAATAGACAGGGGCACACAGAGGCTAAACGGAAGAAAAGAACTTTATATATATATTTTTAGTGGGGTAGATTTTAATACATTTGTTCCTGAAGGTCCCAAATGAAGTGTATTAACAGATAAATTAGATATGACCTTCCATAAAAAAATCGCGAATTAATCTTTCACGTTTACTTAGGGACCGACCATTTAACTTGAAAGGGGGGG
>MJUU01062262.1:14134-34263 GCA_002080025.1 Modiolus philippinarum
TCGTGGGAACGACTTTACAACTCGTGGGAACGACTTAACAAGTCGTGGGAACGACTTATCAACTCGTGGGAACGACTTGATAAGTCGTGGGAACGACTTGATAAGTCGTGGGAACGACTTGTAGAAGTCGTGGGAACGATTTTTCAACTCGTGGCAACGACTTTGCAACTCGTGGGAACGACTTTGCAACTCGTGGAAACGACTTTACAACTCGTGGGAACGACTTGTAGAAGTCTTGGGAACGACTTTACAACTCGTGGGAACGACTTTGCAACTCGTGGGAACGACTTTACAACTCGTGGGAACGACTTTACAACTCGTGGGAACGACTTTACAAGTCGTGGGAACGACTTTGCAACTCGTGGGAACGACTTAAATATTTTTTTCATCATGAAAATGACCCAAATAAGCTTTCATAGGAAACAGTTCAAAATCGGTTGACGGGCAAAAGTCTCTTCCGAGTTAAAAAAAAAAGAAAAACATGTAAGAATTGTTCTGCAGTATGGAGGTATAACAAAGATGAATATTGAACACCGCAATATATGTGGAGTTCTACGAGATCAACATGGGGTTTAACGGGCAATAAAGTAATTTTGAACGAGAGATTATCCAAGCTCAGTATAATCTAGCTTTTTGACTCCGTCAAACCCCCATATTGATCGAGTAGCTTCATTATAAATTCATTCCAATTTAAATTTGCAATTCCAATGATTGCAAATTTGGTGCCACCATTTTGGAGAGCTACAAATAAGTGTAAATTACAAAAATGTGCAGAATTTAATGGGACTTACACAAATCTTACTAACATAGTTGATATGCTCGCATACTTTTACACAATTGCAATTCAACAAAACGTGAGAATTTCAAAATCCCATGGGAAACTGTGTTTTCCCATCGGATTTCACTATTTACCATGTGATTTTGAATATATTCTTAAGGGAGAAAAAATGTCTTATGAGATTTTAAAGAAATTCCATGGCAAATAATAATCCCATTGGAATAATAAAAGTCCCATGGGAATATTTCAATATTCCATTGGAAATTGTAAAATCCCATGGGAAACAGCATTTTCCCGTCGGATTTTGAAATTTCCATGTTCTTTTTTAAATTGGCACTATGATATGGACTTGTATTCTACTATTTTGTTAAGTCCCATGCGATTTCGCGCATTTTGGTTATTCACACTACTTGGTAACTCTCAAAATTGGTGGCACAAGATTTGCAATCATTGGAATTCTAAATTTAAATTGGAATGAGTTTAAAGTTGATTTTGATTGACAGGGCTGAGGTCAATGACGACAAACAAAGGGGTTCTGGTATATCTATAGATTTGGAATGAGTGTGGCCTGGAAATGTCAGTTAACGTTAGTATGCAATTATGATCATTTTTCATGATCAACTGTGCAATATCATATATTATTAATTATCTAAGTACATTTAACGCAATGTGTTTAAAACTGCCAACAGAAAATGCCAACATACCAATATGGATTTTTTGTAATGTCCTAGCCTAATGAGGGGTATCATAGATCATCTTGATTTATCGTCTCTCGTTATGAAGACAATAGTAACTTGCCTAACTTGTCGTCTGATCACGAGCAAGGACGTCAAAAATAAAAGGTAAAGAAATATCGGAAAGCAGTTGATCAATGGCTTTCCACAGATATATAAAGATGCCAATAAGACATACATTACGCATTAATACTAAATTATGGAAAACATTTTAAATATTGATATTCTGGTCTGTTCAAATCGTGTCACATGACGTTTGAGATTTCGCTGGGTCAACAGGTTAGCGTTGGGTCGCATAGGAAGGTTAACCGGTAAAAAAAAATCGATATAATATAACAGTTACCACCCTAGATAGTCTGTGACCCAGCGGTTTCTCTTCGAAATTAAGGTCGCCATCGACCAATGTCTAGGGTCACCTTACTATCTCGAAGAGAAACCTCTCGGTCACACACTATCTAGGGTGATTGTATATGCATACATAAAAGTACAAATATTATATTTTAATCGGGATTCTTCACATCGTTTTTAATGGAAAATTTTGGTCATTACTATCTTGCCTACCACACCATACCCGGAAACATCGAAGATACCAGAGCACTTAAGTAATCGCTACTGGTGTTACTCGGCATCGTAGCTATCAAGCGAATCTATGTTGTAGCGAAGGCGATTGATTTATTGCTAGACACAAAAATGATGGAAATTGTAAATATATATCGTATTAATTGCACCATATATTTAATATAATATTGATAATATACAAAATTAACATGATTCAAAATCAATAATATCTTTAAGTGCGTTTCTCATTGCATAAATAGTTAAATTCACTTTTATTTACAATGTAAAATTGTTTTCCGTTTTTCAAGTATTTTATTAAGGGAGGTAAAAATTTTCAAATAAAATCATTATGTTACATAGAGGAAAAGAAAGATAAATCGAATTTCAACAGATTACTTTTTGACATAAGAATAACAAAGGAAATGGGTGTTATGTATAGTAATGTTTACGTTATGTAATGTTAAGTTTCTTGTCCGATTTTCTCTACTAAGAGCGTTATATCAGCATGTACGTGACAAAACACTTAACGACTTAATGAAGGCTTTATTTACTATCACGTGCAATTTAAACATTGATTTGCATTTGACATATGTTCCTACTAATGAATGAAGCTGATTATCCTTCGATCTATATAGTATTCAGATTCAAAACTTAGTATTTGGTTCAAAAACACTACGACCCACACACTGTGGATTTGATGGCCCTCGATTCTAATGCCATGTTGGACAATACAGGTTCGCCATTGCGACATTTTACGCCTGCCCCCTCTCCTCTTACATCCGGAGTAAATGTATTTGCACAGAACTTGTCAACAGAGGAAAACCCATATGTCAATCCTCCTATTAATATAATTTTTCCTGTACTAAAATTTTTACAAGAACAGCGAATTGCGGGGTGCACATTTATTGCACCGGACTTATTGGAAGTACCTCAGTGGTATCCTTTGCTAAAACGTCACATTATTTCATCGATAGTCCTCGGGTATAAAGGACAAAAGGGAGTTATTGAAGTTCCTTCTAGAAAAGGCTATATATCTGATACCTTTGGCTTGAAATGGCGTCTTGTGGCTTATAGACTATCTTTTTTGTAAATTGTTTGTTTCAGGATTTACAAAGGATAGAATTTGGCAGCTTCAGCAGATTACTGATAATTCCCCATATCAAAGGAAGCAGTATTCATTACAAATGTGTCTGATGAATTTCTTTGAATGATTACCTAGTAGACCTACGTTGTTAACGGCTATGCCTTTTGATGTTAAACGGTTCCTTGTATGGAAAGATGGCAGTGGAAAAACAAAAGTGCACGACAAATCATGTAATTTTATTGGCCAATTAGGAGCTATGCCATGTGCATGTCCCATTAGATTAGCTTCCGGGACAGTGGAAGGCTTAATTCAACATTTGACTGATATATTCGACTCTGTGGGAAGGGGAAGGGTATGGAATTCTGCACTTTGTTTAGGCAATCCTGCTACTTCTGAAATTGTAAAGCGGTATTTAAAAGCAGTGACAGAAGAGCAAGCAAAAGCCCGTGTAGTGCCTTAACAGGCTAAACCTATTTTTATAAATAAAGTCCGCGCAATCGCCAAGTATATCGTGAGAGAATTAAAACGCGAGGATATACCGATTAAAACTTGTCTTAAACATGCGAAAATAAAAACAAAGATCCAATTTAGGTAGGAGAGATGCACCGACCAGTTTTATTTATACAATGATGTGTTAAAGAAAGTCCTGTATGAAAGTCAAATCTGGCCTGTCTTGTCGATGTAGGCATACAATCTGAAATTACATAAATAATCTACCATTAGATTAGATCAAGAAAATATGTAACTTATAAATTAACATGCAAAATATAAGCGTCGAAGACTGGTCAGTGATTTTTCTCGATGTGGAAAAAAGCGCGAAAACGAACTATTTATATGTCCAAAAGACGCATAACTCACAGAGCCGCATGAAAAATATTCCTAAAATTAAGAAATACATTTATGTTCTCCTTCGCGTTGCTCATGCGAACATAAAACTTGTCTTAAACATGCGAAAATAAAAACAAAGATCCAATTTAGGTAGGAGAGATGCACTGACCAGTGGATATGCCTTGTAGTAGGTATTTACAAATAACTGTGTAATAAGTACGTACAATCTTAAAGTCCTAGACTTTTAGTAACTCTCAATTTTTTGTTCAGGTCCTCTTTAATATAGCCATCTTTAGCCCTGTCCGAGTTCCATCGACCATGTGCCTTCAAAAGCCTATCAGGAATTGAATTACCGGCAGCAGCGGTGGCACCACCACTTCTTAAACTGTATAGCCCAAACAATTTTCTATCGAGACCTATACTAGATAAAGCGTCCAATACAATTGACAGTGCTCTGGTGTATGAAAGAGGTTTGTTTATGCGTGCTAGTTTATGCACCTTTAGTGATTTGAAATGAGACAGTGATCTAAAAGCATAATCATCTGAAGTAAATGTCAGGTTTGCTGCTCTGAAATACCTATGCAACATGGAGACGGGACAGAGATCGGTGTGTGTTCGAGAAATATACACAATGTTACCCTGGCGATACTTTTATGCAATTTAAGTTGAAGTTGAGTTTCATAGAATGTTACATCATTGCACTTTATGCTAGACAACTCATCATATCTAAGAAAACCTGCGAACGCTAAAAGCATCATAGCACAAATCCTCAAGCCTTGTAACGAATTAGACTGTGCATATCTTGCGACAACATCTTTTAATATCGTTGGAGTAATAGGCTCTTTTATTTGATAATATCCTAACTCCACCTTCTAGTATAATGCTTAGAAATTTGTCTTTACAAACATCAAAGTATAAATTGAAATCATGCTCCCATTTGATTGAATAAAAAGTAGCGTTTAAAACGGACACAGAAACACCTGACTGTATCAAATAATTAAGATATAAAGCGATTGTACTTAATTCGAACACCAAAGTTTAAATTTCTTGAAATATCCTTTGCACTTTTTAATTGTATTTTCACTTTTCGAAGCTCTAGCCACCGAAGGAAGAGAAGCTGATAAAGTTATTAAAACGGGATGGGAAACATGCTTCAAAGAATTCCAGTGAGAGTAATTGAATATGGACTGAAAATAAAGATAAAAAAAATTATTATAAAGGCCAAAACAAAGCAAAAAATAACTTTACATGTTTAACAAAACTGGTTCAAAATCATATAATATGTTATTGTGTACATGAAGATCTTGATGAAATAAACATCAATGACCAAATCGAGCTGATCCATTACAAAAAGACTCAAAATCGCACTGAAAGCTGCATAGGGGACAAAATTGGAAAAAGGTGTTATTGCGAGAAAAAAAAATATGCCGAGACTATAATGTTGTACTTAAACCGTGAATCAAAATGATTAAAGTAATTCTTTGTGTATAATCAAAATATGTACAAAAATACTTGGAATGCAAGGACTTGTGAAAATTAAATACCCAATATGACGTGACATTTTTGTAAAATAACAAAACAACTTATCTATGTCCAAACCGGGACTTCAAGTAATATATCGCTACACATATCTATGGCCAACACGGGACTTGCTTATAATATATCGTTACACGTGCCTATGCTCAAGCCTAGAATTAACAAGTAGTATGTCGTTGGCAAATGTCAATGCCCTAACCGGGACTTACAAGTAATAAATCGTTACACGTACCTATGCCCAAAACGGGACTTGGTAATATATTGTTACACGTATCTATGCCCAAACCGGGACTTAGAAGTAAAATATCGTTACACGACATCTTAACCAAAACCGTGACTTACAAGAAATATATCGCTGCACGTATCTATACTAAACGCGGGACTTACTAGTGATATATCGTTACACATATCTATGCCCAAACCGGGACTTACAATTAATATATCGTTACACGTATCTATGCCCAAACCGGGACTTACAAGTAATACATCGTTACACAAAACTATGTCCAGACGGAACTTGCAAATAGTAAATCGTTAAGCATATCTATGCCCAAACCAGGACTTACAAATAAAAATATTGTTACGCATATCTATACCCAAACCGGGACTTACAAGTAAAATATCGTTACACATATCTATGCCCAAACCGTGACTTACAAGTAATATATCGCTACACATATCTATGCCCAAACCGGGACTTACAAGATTATATCGTTTCACGTATCTATGCCCAAACCGGGACTTACAAGTAATATATCGTTACACATATCTATACCCAAACTGGGACTTACAAGTAATATATCGTTACCCATTCTATGCCCAAACCGGGACTTACAAAATTATATCGTTTCACATATCTATGCCCAAACCGGGACTTACAAGTAATATATCGTTACACATATCTATGCCCAAACCGTGAACTTCACTAATAAAAAAAGTATTGTGTATGCATAAGAAAAAGGAATAAAAAGTTAATTTGGGATAAAAACTCAAACATGACGTGTAAAAAATCAAACTATATATTTCATAGAAACAATACGTAGAATGTAATAAGTTATTATGCAAAAACGGGTCTTAAAACACTTAGCAATATCTATTGTTAGAACTAAGAATTCTATGTAAAATTAGATTGCCAACAAACATCAATTGCCAATCTGTACAACAAAAAACATAAATAAATAAATTAAATTAGAATGTGCATAATGTGTGAGGTAAATATGATAAAAAAAATAATGATAAAAATAATGGTAAAAATTTTGCGAAAAATAATTACGAAGTGAAAAAAATGATAAAAAAATAATAAAAAATAACTAAATAACATACCGTATTATCTACAATCGATCTTTAAAACAACAATGTTAAAAGTAAGAGGAGAACTGACAAAGATGCTGTAACTATCTGAACCTTTGTTAAAAAATCTGAAGGGTTTCACATATTCGACAAAGTCTTTTACGAAGGGTTTGTAGAAATTTTCGGTTGACGACCATAACATTGGCCAAAAACAAGCTGATGACCATTTGGGTACCACCATGACTCCCTTGGCTTTGCAAAAAATCATGTGATTTAGAGCTCTAGATATAAGATGTGTTGGTGGGACTAGCCAGCAGTTATATTTATGCCAGTTGAAAGCGAACGCATCTACCCCTGTTGTGCCAGGACACCAATATGGCGAAAAGAAAACGGACAGTTTGTGATTGTTGGAGTCCGCAAAAATATCACAGTCAAATGGTCCCCACAAAGAATTGAAATACTTGAAATAAATGTCGTCCACGGACCAATCATTAAAATCCAACATTTTACTGTAAAAATCGGCTGTTTCATTGAGTTCTCTCGGAATCCATTCAATTTCGAGAGATATGCTATTCTGAATACACAAGCCGAAAATCTTTATAGCTATTTCTTGTAGTTCTGATCTCATGCTGCCAGCTTGCACGATTTTGGCGACATTTTGATTGTCGATGTAAATTTTTACTAATCTGTTTTGGAAATCGGGTAAAAGCGATGAGATTGTAATAAAAACAGCGGAAAGCTCCCTGAAAGTCGAACTTTTACCGACTTCGTCAGAGGTCCACATTTTATGAACGATTCGATTAGCCGTCTGGACCGAATAACCCGCGCAGGCATAACTGCTCGCATCTGTATATACGATGCGGTCTGGTAATAATGGAGATGATAAAAGAGATTTTCTGGGAAGATAAGGACAATTATCTCTCTAGAAAAGGAGTTCGTCGATAGCTTCTCTTGTTAAAAAGACACGTGAATCCCAATGATCACTTGCAGCGATAAGGATAAGCAAATTTCTAGATAATATTCTGCATATATTGCCTAAGCTTGGGAGAAAAGAAATGATTTTCCCTGTGACACGAGCTAATTGCCTGGCGGTGAGGTAGTTAGAATTTTTTAGAACATTTTCTATTACTGCTCTGAAACTTGCAATCTTATCTTCTGGAAGTTCTAAAACGTAATTGTTTAAATCCCATCTGAAACCGAGCCAAGTTAAGGTTTTTGTTGGCTCCCAGACACTTTTTTCAAAATTGGGGAAGTAGTCCGCTGACAATAAATCTTGTTTAACTAAAAAAGCCAGGTGTTGACATTGTTCAAACGAGGACTCGATGCCCCAGCCATCATCCAAATATACAATCATGCGAAAACCTTGTGATCTCCAGTGCTTAACTAAGGGTCTCATTACTTTCGAAAAAACATGGCCAGCTGTTGACAACCCAAAAGGTAAAAAGCGAAAAACGAAATACCGAGGTTTAGTGTGAAAAATCCAAGAGAAACCTAGATACTCTTGATGGTCAATGTGAATATTAATATGGTGATAGCTGCTTTTTAAATCAAATTTGAACATAAAACCAGGATTAGAAATGAATTGCATAGCCTCCGAGACGCCTTCAAACTTGAACTTGAACTTCCTTTTTTCATTGCATTTGTTAACATGTCGTAAGTCCAAGATCAGCCTATGTTTACCCTTTTCGTTTGTTGAAACTGACAATGAATTTACAATGAAAGGAATGTGATCATTGACCTCGCGAATCACTCCTGTGGATAAAAGCTCTAGTATGGCTGTTTCAACGAAAGATGCGTTTTTTAATGCTGAAGCATTGTTCTTAAAAACTGCTGATGGCGGAAGCTCGTAAAAGGGTATAAGGTATCCAAATTCTACCACATTTAAAACAAAATTATTTGCAAGTAAAGTGTTTTTCCAAAATTGTTTTAAATTGTATACTTTAAATAAAGTAGAATTAGAACAAGACTCGAATTCATAATCTTGGTTATGGTTTAAAAAGAAGAAAAGGTGTACTTAACTGTATCTTCATCATTTCTGTCTTGAGGTAGTGCTGGAGTCTGTCGGGTAGAACCGACCTTTTCTTGGGCACTGGTAGGCCCAATGTCCTTCACCATTGCAGTAATAGTACCTGTCTGCGAGTTGAACGCCTTTGAAGTAATCATGTTGGCTGTATACGTTGATTCCGCGGCCTTGCCCTGGACGTGTTTTGGAGAAGTTTCCTGCTGAAAGAGGTCCTTGTCTAGATGGTTCTTTTGCAGGTGGAGTGCGAGGGCTGAAAACAGACTCATCCTGTTTTATGACGGAATTCGTAGTAGATTTATACTGATAAGGAAGTGCAGCAGACTTTGGTGCTTTTTCTCGCCGCTTGGCTTTGGCTCTGAATTCCGCTTGCCTAAGTTTATTCGCGTCGTCAGGATTTTCCGTAATGCTAGGTTTACACCGCCGATCAGACCAACTCGATCAACACGACCATGCTGTTTTATCCCGATCAATGTCATAAAATTCATTAATCGAGCTAGCTCACGACGTGTACTCGACCTTTATCCGATCTAACACGACTACCACTCCACCATTCTCGATCTCTTTACGATTCACGTACGACTTATGCTCCACCCTCATTTGACCAACCAGACTTTGTCAGATTGAGCCAGATTATAGCCCGATTTGTGTTTGATTAACTAAACCTGGTCGGGAGAAGATCGAGAAATGGTCGAGTGTGCTCAAGTTTGTCCTGTTAGTATCCCCGTTTGTATATACGGGGGTAAAATGTGAAAATTCAGGGAACAGTTCAGCATAGGGGAAAAGCAGCAAAATTTGTGGCCCATGTGGCTGATGCTTCAAAGAAAAGACGATAACTGTGATAGATCTAGGGTAGCAGAGAAGGTGGGTCTGGCACAGAAGGTGTGTAGTTTTGGTTATACAATAGCAAATGCTTCAAAGTCATCATTACAGAGGAACGAATGTTCGCTGTAACACACTAACAGGCCATCCTCAACATATGTCAGAATGCGACTGTGCGTTTTTTTCTGTCATTACATGTAGGACTAATCTGATACATTAATCGTCACATGATATCGGTGGTTACTAGATTTACAGTAGTTTCCATGTATAGCTTTAAACCTGCTTTCTGTAGAAAAATCCGGTTTTTAGAAAGTGAAAATGGCGAACGGCTGCCCGTTGGGTACATTTTCCCGTTGCAAATCTAAAAGAATTTTTTATTTTCTAGTAAATGTTACAAATATTCAAAATAGCATTATGATGTAATTTAGCTTGAATCATATCTTGTGATAAGAGTACAAAACTGCTCGGAAGAAATAATATTTTATTCTTGAATTCATGTATTTAGTGAATCTGTTTCTGGGGTGTGTACATTGGGTACATCTTGGTTTCAATTTCAAATTCTGTCAGCATAACTATAGTCGATTGAATTTAAGCACTCTACACATCATCCTTTAATTATACTAGAAGCATGCATGGTCTAATATTCTTTTCTACAATCCTGATATAGCGAGATTGAGCTTTTGCCATTATTTTGTGTCCGTTGTCCATAAACTTTGCATTCAAATATATTCTACCCGGAAACCACCGAGTCATGATAGACCTCGATTGGCTCAATGTGAAAAAAAGTAATGTCCGTTTCTAATCAAATACAATCGCCAACTAGGAATATACTAGTAGTTTTAAATTTGATCATGTGGGAAAACTCGTTTAAACGTTACCTCTAAGACTCCTAAGCAAATTAGACCAAACTTGTTACCATTGCCAAATGATGGTCCCTTTTCAAAACAGTGTCTGTCATATCGTAAGCTAATACAAGATGACTGCCAGAGGGGGACAAAGTTAAACATTGTACCAGAAGGATTTTCACTGAACCAATTGCAGACAAAATTGGTAAAAATAGTCCTTGGATGTTCAAGTTTCAAAATAGTATCCATGAAATCCAAGATGGCCCACGACGGGGAACATAATTTAATATTTGACCCATCTTAGATATCCATTCAAATACTTTCTACTCTGAAACTACTTTGCCAATTGGCCAAAATTGAAAACAATAGTCCTTGGCTGGTCCCAACTTGAGATAGTATCCGGCAGATTCTCATCATATCAAAGATATTCATCAGCCAAACTTGATCACATTAGTAGTTGGAGTCCATTGGATGGCTCCTTTAAAAACTGAAGTAAGGCCCTAGTGAGAGACTGGAGCTCTTGAAAGCCTCATGTTCTGCTATTGTGAAAAGATGACATGATGTCGTGTTAAATCGAGTAAAGGTCTTGGGTGGTCGAGTTAAAATCGGATACAGGTCGGGAAAAATCGGGTTGTTGTCGGGAAGATCTTGTTTAGAAAAGAAGAAAGAATCGTGTTAGTCGAATAATGATCGAGTACTAATCGAGTTGATCTGGAAGCGACTCGGCATAAATCGAGAAGCGAACGAGTTAAAGTCGGGTAGAAGTCCGCATGATCGGATAAAATTTTGAAACTCGATCAAGACCGATCCCTTTTCGACATCTTCACGACTACCTCGATCAGACCCCGATTGATTCCCGACCTGTTCTCGATATATAATGCACTCGACCTCTACACGATATTTTTTGACATGTCAAAAATATTCGGGAACACAGCTCGAGTTCAGCAGAGTTAGTAAGATCGCCCCGATTTGGATAGTAGACCGAACCCGAGCATTCAAGATCAGTGTTCCGATCAATGAATATTCATGAATATTCATAGATCGAGTTCGGTCGAGTTGCTTTGATCGGCGGTGTAAACCTACCATAATAGGGTCGTCTAGATATTCGTCTACAACGTCCCAACCGTACTTGTCTGCTATTCGCAATATCTTATTTCTCTCCTTAAGAGTCTTAGTGCAACTTTCTAAATGCTTTACTACTAGAGAATCACGGTCGATAAATTTTTGGGCCTTCTCGATTTCACCGATGCACTGATTGTTTAATGTAAACTGCTTTTCGTTGCTATCATACCTGAATTTTGGTGTTGTTTTAACAACTGAGTCACATGCAGTCTCCTTGGATCCTATCCGTACATCAAATTCTTTAAATATTGTTTCCTTGTGCCTCTGCAATGTTAAGTCTAAATTCTGTGTGAAGAGAGCGTAAGTGTCCTCCGGAGAAAAACGAGTAGACCCTTCGCCACGTGTTTTATCCCTTTGTGCGCCTGGTGATTCTGGGTCGATCATTATAAGCGTCGAAGACTGGTCAGTGATTTTTCTCGATGTGGAAAAAAGCGCGAAAACGAACTATTTATATGTCCAAAAGACGCATAACTCACAGAGCCGCATGAAAAATATTCCTACGCAAAATTGAGAATACATATATGTTTTACAAAGAGATCAGGCTTTAATCAAACTGCAGTTCTTTGCTGGTGATAGGGCAAGTGATGTCGCCATTGTATTAGCCGAGGAGGTGATAGGGCAAGTGATGTCGCCATTGTATTAGCCGAGGAGGTAAAGAGATTACCGGATGACAACGGCTTTGTCTTCAAGCATACTTTCGGGAAAACATTAAGAGGTGGTTCACAAAAGTGTAACATTTGTTTTAAAGCGTTGCGCTGATAAAATTATCTGCCCTGTCTTTGGTTTAGAATCTTATTTCACTTTCATGCAAAATCACGAAATTGCTTTGTGCCCGGGGTATTTATTCAGAGTGATAACAGAATCTGGTAGAGTTCTAGATAAGCCGGTGTCGTATTCTTCAATATATGAGCGTCTAAGAACTTATTTAGTCACCATTGGCATTTTTGATGAGGAAACGCCACATTTAGCTGAAGAGCCGGCTGCGCAATCACTTTGGCTTATTCGGACAATAAAACAGATACTCAGGGTATAATGAAACACGTAGGTTGGTCTACAGAAAAAAACTGCTCAATATTATACAAGGGCGTCTGCAATTAAGGATGCAAGTCAGGTAGCAGGTAGCCTCTCTGAAAGTGCCGATTATTTAGGAAGGAATGACAGTGATGGATTTTATAAGCTGTTCTCAGACTATGATGAATTGAAATTTGCTTTTGTGAATTGATAAAGTGTGCATATTCTTTATCAAATAAAGTGATATGCGATGTACAAGTTGTGTTGTGTTGAGAATATTTTTTAAATATTTTGGTTTTAGTTTGGGTATAATAGCTATGATATTTAGTGAATATTGGGAGGTGGTGATCTGCTAAATCTAATTGTCTTGAAAATTCGCATGGGTTGTAAATCTAATTAAGTGTGCCGAATTTGTCCCAGTATTTTATTAGGATTGTAGAGTGCATTACAGTAGCTTCACTGAGGAAATGGTATGATCCTCAGTGAAGTGTACACTTGCGCGACACGAAGCCTAATTCTCGATCTGGTTGTCGATATGCTGGTAATATTAATCCAAGTACAAGGAGTAAGCTGGATGTAAAAGTACTTTATTAGGATTGTGGAGTGCATTACAGTAGCTTCACTGAGGAAATGGTATTAGTCTACATTTTGACTATTCAGTCGATTTTGTAATTCAACTTTTTATTTGCTGTGGTTAATTTGACCAACTTTTTCTTTATAGTTCAATTTTAAATAAATTGATTGATTGATTGATTGATTAGTTAGAGTTTAACATCCAGTGGGCAATATTTCAGATATATCAGGACAAGAACAAGTTAACCAAAGGTAATAAAAAAATATAAGTAAGAGAAGAAAGAAGCAATAATGAAAGGGGTAACAGGGACGAGTTTTGATTGCCACTGGAAAAGGGGAGAAATGGGTAGGGACAAGAAAATTAGCCTTCTATACGAGTTCCAGAGACTCTGCTCTCTATAGACAATATAGAAGGGGTCTTTATACTGCATGGAGCGTTGCATTTCTCCACACAGTTTGGCTACAATGGCTCGCGGTCAAGCTTTCTGTATTATGACCTGACTCAGACTGACCCGCATAGACAGGGCATTCCCCTATCTACCAACTGGGGACGAGCCCGGCAGCTCTGTAGCCGCAGCCGCTGAAAACCGATTCAGGTGCCGGGAATCTGAAATAAAATAAACTCCCATCACAACATTCATTTTATAACCTCAAGACCTGACACGTTTTTCTTAGAATTTTATATACTTGTTGCCCTTTTTAATATCATATAATTTAACGGTGTTTTGTGACATTTTAACTCAAATTCCAAGTTAGTGTTAGTTTGATTAACCAGAATTTTGACGAAAAAGTTATACAGTTGTAGACAGTAGCTATATGATTTAAAAAAAAAACAGTCAAATATTGAACTATATAGAAATCAGAATAGACTTTATATGGCAAATTAGTCGAATGAATAATAATTCATCTCTACGACAAGAGTTGAAATTGAAAAACACTCATTGAACACCGATAGCTACATAATGAGAAAAGAAAAAAAAAAATAATCAATGAAAATTCACACATGTTGATAAAACACAAAGCAGTAAGACAATGTAATACATATTCAACTGCGCACTTCATTCTTAGCATCACTAAGACAATACTTCTTGTGGAATTTGAGTTTGTCAGTTCTGAGATAGGACTCAATAATTTTATTCACGAAAATAATTAGACTTCTTACGAGCTGTTACTACTAAAGGGGGTAGAACTGTAAAAGTGTATGAAAAATTCAACTAGCCTAATCAAAGACATTTAGAAAAAGTTCAGGGCTATTGTATTTTCGCCTTGTACAGTGATAATGAGTAACAAATAAAGTACCTTTTTAGTCACCTACCGGCGGTACGTCTGTCCGTCTGTCAGCCCGGATCAGTTTTCTGCATTTTTTTCTATCTTAGTGAGTTACAGACCAAGATTAAGTTTGGTTCTTGTCCACTAATTTTTGACAGAGTTATGGGCCTTGGACTTTGAAAATTTTAGTAAAATGTCAGTTTTCTGCATTTTTTTTCTAAAGCATTGCAGGCATTGATCTGATATTTTGTATGTGAGTCTACCTTTAGATCAAGATAAAGTTTGGTTTGGGTCCACTGATTTTTGGCAGAGTTTTGGGCCTTGGACTTTGAAAATCTTAGTAAAATATCAGTTTTCCGCATTTATTTTCTAAATCGCTACAGGTACACATTGATCTGATAATTGGTATGTGAGTCTACCTTTATGAGTTACAGACCAAGTTAAAGTTTGGTTCCGATCCACTGATTTTTGACAGAGTTATGGGCCTTGGACTTGGAAAACATATTTTACCATTTTGCTAGTGTAATAAAGCCTTGTCCTACCGGTAGGGGACTTGGTATTGCCTTGCAATATGATCTACACATGGGTAATGAAGTCAATGAACATGTTTATGATCAATGATGGCCTATGAATGTATATCTTCTCCACAAGAAAGTTTTATTGAATAAGATGACTGTTATCCAAGTTTTACATTTATATGTTAGCTGTTATTGACTTGATATACACTGTTAGCTGTTATCACTTATTTGAATTATCTGTTATCTAGTATTGGAAAAATCAATTTGCTGTTCGGCTGTTATGGGACCCCCCTTGCCCTCCCCCTCTATGAAGTAAGAGTGTTCGCTCTTTGTTGAAGGCCTAATGGTGACTTCAAGATAAAGAACAACAATGAAAGCGTTGTTCCATTTGCTAAATCTTACCGTGTATTAACAGGGATTTTGTCCCATGTGCATTTACTCCATATCCCTTTATTTGTCCATGTTATAGTTCAACAATGTGGGTTCAAATAGACGTAAATTTTTTCCTTGACTACTTGTTCACATTTTTAATATTTGAACTGCTCACTTCTAATGAATATAAAATTATTTGTTTTAATGAAGATTTCCATTTCATGTAAATACATTGTATCATTATTTTAAACTACTGAGAATAACATGCTTAAACTACTGAGGTCGCCGATATGGGGTTAAAAACAAGTCTCGGATCCCCAGGATTATCATCGGGAAAATCACCTGATAATGGTCCAGGCATACGATGACATCCCCCCCCCCAAAAAAAAACAAACTTAAAACGGAAATTTGTGGGACGCTTTATAGCTGTACAGATATGTTAATACTGGTTTTACTTGATTTTGCACCATTGATAAAGAACATGGGAAAAAATGTTTACTTTCTATAAAACAGAATTTTCAGCTTTAAATTAATTCAAGTGGTAGGAAACGAAAATTCACAGAATCTGGGAGGTCAGCTCGCATCAGGTCAAAATCATGTAGTTGAGTTCTGACATTAGAATAACAATTTCTAACACAATGACTGTTCTCGATGTGAGAAATGGAACGAAAAATTGTGTAAGTCAGCATTTAACAAACAACAAATAACCCGTCATACTCTTTCATTCTGTAAAAATCAGTAACTCAAAATTATTTAATAGAAGTAAAACTGGAATGTCAATTGTTCCAAGAACAATTGATAGGTATTTTCCAAAGTTGCGTCATTATGTTCTCATTATTGATTGTCCTAACAAACTGTCACATTTAATTAGCTATCTGTAACAGCTGTAGAGTTGCTTACAATTTCTAAGACAATTCTGTTTCTGAAAACAGATCGGATTCACAGGGTCAGTCTGATCAAAACCTGACAAGGCTGATAAATGGTACCAAGTATCAAAAGAAAGTAATATTTAAATTCTCTCTTTTTTTGCGGTCGTATAATGGTATGGCGTTGGTGTCGGCGTTTTTGGGCAGCATTGGTTCTAGTAGACGGATTATTATCAATTTTAGTATGATGTCTCTTGGCACATGCGTAAACTAAGATTTCGATTTTAGATTTTTGGCCCCGCCCGTTTTTCAATAAAGGGCCAAAAAAGGAGATAAATTGTTTTTTTTACATAATCGACCCTAGAATCTTTAACGTAGTATGAACACTTCTCGAGATAAATTTGGGCAAATCTAAAAAAAAAATGTTTGTATTTTTTGTCCAATTCTGATGTGGTTTCCATTGGACTCCTTATGAAAAATTAAGACAGCGCTCAACTATTCTAGGTTTTTGGTAACCTGTTTCTTTTCCCAAATATGAGGGCCGAATGGGGTCAAATTGAAAATTTGCAGATTACCTAAAATTTTCATTTTTCACCGGATTTTGATGGGGGTATTTCGGGTTTTTTTAATCTCTTGATATATCAGGGATGAAAGTTTTCCGCGGATCCGCGGATTTCCGATTTTTTGGACACCAAATTGGTCATTTTTTGAGATCAGTATAAATCCGTTGAGAAATTTTTAGGGGGGGGGGTCTGATTTTGGTGCCGATTTCTATGGAAATAGTTTCATTTTGTATTCGAACACCCAGTGAATTATGTCAGTAAAATCGACCGTTCTCTGGATGTTTCCCGGGATGTTTCACTGTTTATTCCCACTCGATCGATTTTGTCAACATTGTGAACTGGTTCCGTAGCACTAAGCGGTATTTTACGACTTTATCGCAAACCAGTCGAGACTGGTTGAAAATTAAAAATCGCTATCTTGGGTTACTTCTAGAGGTACCAGTAGATTATATTGACTGATTCCGTAGCACATAATGAAACCAGTCACTACTGGAAGAAAACTTAAAGTACGATCTCGCTAGCGATAAGGTTACTGTAAAGGAACCAACCGACATCGTGTCCTCGTGTAAAGTTCAACGACCTTTATAAAAGTTTTAAAAGAACAAACTTTTAAATTTTTGAGAAAACGAGGGTATTGGAGAAAACAGACAAAATAGAAGTCAAACAGATTGACAAAGAAGTCAAAAACAAATTTAGATTTGAGTGGTTTGAAAAAACATTGTCTGTACAACTAAAAAATGAAAAAACTTGATGTAAAAATCGACGAAAATTTCCAAAAAAATAGACATACCTGGAAAAGCTTTGTGTATTTTATGTAAAGATGTTGTGAACTATGGACCAAGGGGCTGTGGTACTCTAACTGATCACATTCTAACAAAAAAACATAAAGATAAACTACAAATACGAAGAGACAACTATGCCCTGTTTATTCCAAAATCAAATGTTACCAGTATGATTACAAGCAGTGAATCTCAGATTAAACCTTTAGTCCCACTTAATGACAGAGTCAGTAATCTAGAACCATGGTCCTTGGTACCATTGCAGAGCATGAGCTTCCTTTCACAATGGCCCCAGTTCTAGTTGATCTTGGAAAAGCCTTAAGCAGAGATCAAAAGGCATTAACATCCCTTAATATGTCGAGAACAGCAGCATCGTATAAAATGCAACATGGTCTAGCTAAAACCTTTACTGAGGGAACTTTAGAGGATCTTAGGAGCACAAAATTTTCATTAAATTTAGACGAATCCACGAGTACAAATCTACAAAGAGTGTTGACAATTTTGGTTTGTTATTATAAGGGATCAGAGGTTGTCATAAGGCATTTGACATCTTTCAGTTTAATTAAAGTTGATAGTGAGTCTATTTTTATCGAGATTGACAAATTTTTCACAAGTAACAATATTCCTTGGTACAACTTAATGTCGCTATTAATGAATTCCTGTAATGTAATGAGAGGCAACAAAAGTGGTGTAGAAACCCGTATCCGTAACGAAAGAGCCAACCATCTCATTGATATTGATGGAGATTCTTGCCATCATATCCATAATGCATCCAAGCAGTTTTGCAAACCTTTCCAAAACTATATAGAAGAACTTCATTCTAATATATACAATGATTTTAAATGGTCATCTGACTTGCGTGATTTCCTGTCTGAAGTTTGTACGATTTTGAACATTAAATTTACCAAGCCGGACAATAAGGTACCTCATCGATGGTTATCTTGCTATGATGTCACTGTGAGCAACAAGAGACTATTAGATGCTTATACTGTATTTTATTATTCGTTTTTGTCAGTATCATTAAAAGTTACGTATCAGGGAACTGTCCTTGCTATTTATCATAAAAGGGGTGTAAATGACAGTGGGAAGAAAAGGGTCAGGGATATACAGTGTGAATTATCAGGGAAAAAACTCACTGAAGCTGGTATTAAAAGGAAGGCTGTTGTGTGTGGTAAATTGTTCAAAAACAGGCGGTACACAACACTTGTTTTCTGTTCTACCTATTTTAAAAGGCTATGTTATGTTGTATGAAAAGAAGGAACCTCTTATACACACACTTTATGAAGAGCAAAGTAAACTGCTAAATCAGTTTTTAGCATGCTTTCTTAAACCGGAGATCTTGGCAAATAAAACTAACAAAGAACTCTTAGAATTAAATGTTACCAATAATAACATGAAGTCTTCAGATATTTTTATTGGAACTACAACTCGTAAGATCATAAGCGAAACTAAGTCTCCTAATACTGACCCAATTGTGAAGGAGTTTTTAGACAGAACTGTTAAATCTTTCCAAGACTGTGGGCCTATCCACAGAAAAAATTACCCCTTAATAACAAGTTGCTACGTTCTGTTGTGTCAATTGATCCCGAGGTTCGAAACCATACTGTTTGCCTGAAAAGAATGAAAACTCTTCCAAAATTAGTTACAAATGTTCAGAATGAGGATGAAGTTGAGCAGTATGATTTACAAGTACATCAATATCAAAATGACAATGCTTTACCAGCTACGGAAGTGAATGATGAGAAAGTACGAATTGATCACTGGTGGGCCAAAGTAGATAAAATGAAAAAATATCCTTGCATTTGTAAAATGGTAAGAGCTCTACTCAGCTGTTTCAGTGGTCCCTAAATGGAAAGTAGCTTCAGTATTATGGGTGATATTATAGCCAGTAAAAGTAACCGCATGAATATTAATACTTACTCTGCCATACAAACAGTAAGATACAAGCTTAAATCTGAAAACAAAACAGCTATTGAACACTTTTCTAAGAAAGACATTTTGCGTGATGATGTGCCACAAAATCTTACCAAAAACATGAAAAAAGCTTATAGTACATACAAAAACATAAATGAAGACAAAAAGACAGAAAGAGAAAATAAAAAAAGACAACTCAGCAATGTACATGATGAAGCACCCGAAAGTAAAAAATCTCACAAAGAAACGGAACAGTTGGAGGCAGAAAAATCCCTGAAATTACACAGAATATCTGTTCTCAAGAAACTTGTTGAAAAACGAAAAGCTGGACATGCTGGGAAAAAGGGACAATAAGCACATATATAAAGATGATTAGGGGTAGGTGGTCAATAAAGTTACTTAGCTTTTTAATACATTGTAACTTGGAATAAAAATAATGACATCATTCATATATATTTATATATTAAGAGACAACTTTTTACAAAATTTAAGCATCAAAACCAGCTGAAAAAAATATGATATTTTGGATAAACATCCCTGGCTCAAGTAAGTTCAAGTATTCTTCAATAGAATGTTATGTGAAAATACAGTACTTTGCTTTGTCTCAAAAGAATGAAAATTTATGTTAAATGTTACTGAGGACATGC
>MJUU01062264.1:0-16436 GCA_002080025.1 Modiolus philippinarum
TTTGAAGCCATTGTATAAGATTTTGTTTAACAAGAACAAACATTTACACCAACTGAATTTCAAAAGTATTTAATTTCAAGTTTGGTAACTCAAAGACCTCTTTTTTTGGTTCGGAATTTCACTTAACGACCTTATATATTCATGAAATATTTTTACTGAAATTATGATTATCGATAATTTGATTTCAAAAATGTTGAAAAAAATTATATCCATGGTCTATTACAAACTGTTTCCTGTGTCAGGAACCTAATACCCTTAGATTTTGCTTTGTAGCCGTCACATTTGCAACTTATGCCATGAAAAATCAAATGCAATAAAGACCACAATATATAACTTTGTACCCATCCACATAGACTCAGGAAACTGAGACAGACTTAGCAGCTATCTACTGAAGTAAGACACCCATGAACCTTGCGCGGGATGCATGTCATATTCTTGTTTGCTTTTCCTTTGCTGGCATGGCAGAGTCATCGATGCCTTTATCGCATAGAATATATTTCAACATTCTGCTGGAAAGTTATTAGATACAGGAAGTGAAATATGTTGCTCTAAATTGTAGATTTTTGACCGATCTGCAATGTTCATTTTTTTTAATATGTCAGAAATCTCCAAATATAGTATACATTATACTCCAGGGAAGTCGCATACCAAGTATGAATACTTTTTGCTTTTACTTAATTATGCAAATCATTGTAGCAAATTTGTTTGCTATATGTGTGCCCTATAATTAGATAAAGGTGGTTGGGGTTTCTTGGTTTCTGACAATGAAACTTTTTTTAATTAGTACAATGAAACTTTGAGCAATATGATATAAAAATATAAAAAAAATGGGGGTCACGGATTTGTCAAAAAAGATAAAGAGTCCTCAAGATTGGTCAAATTTGGTGTTTTCGCACTATATTTACAATAGAATGGGAAATGTGCCTATACAACAATTCAAGGGCATATTTTTTCTACATAGTGATCCCTATATGTCGCCACTGCCTAACATTATTCGAACAAACTTGATACTTATTGTTCATTTTTATCTAAATTATTGTATTAAAGACATACACAGGGGTGGCAATCACGTGACTAACGTCGGATACAGTGAACATTTTGACAGTGAAAATATGACCGTTTCAGCC
The DNA here is from genome assembly GCA_002080025.1 of Modiolus philippinarum. Taxonomy (NCBI): domain Eukaryota; kingdom Metazoa; phylum Mollusca; class Bivalvia; order Mytilida; family Modiolidae; genus Modiolus; species Modiolus philippinarum. The sequence goes on from MJUU01062264.1 coordinate 1,128, forward strand.
TTAGTTTTTGTACTTTACTTTAAGGGAACTGTATTAAATTCTTTCAAGTTTACGGAATACGGACGACTTAGAAGTGTAAGAAAACATCTTTTTCCTCTCTGTATAATTTGAAATTATGCCAAACACTTAAAAAAATGTACAAATCAAAGTAGGATACAGTCAACATTTATTAGTTCTTTTTACGAATTAAGACTTTTTTCTCCATACAATCAATATCGGCTTTGCTTTAAAATGATGTTAAATGAGTGAATTTTCTGACCTTAATGTTTTCTTTCACAAAAATACTAGAACTTACGAGTATTCATTGAATATCATGAAATGATACAGTCAACACTTATTTTAACCCGGATATAGTCAACACACTATTTCTTTAATTCTAGTGTGTTGTTTGTTGTATATTTAAGAAAACGCTCTTCTGGTACAGAAAAACAAACCGCGGTACTAGTAAAATTGAGAAACAAAACATTATTCTGTCATACTATAAAGCATAGCGCCAGTGTGTGCAGACGTGTTAGAATATTTCCGTACAAGGTGGCGTGCGTTTTATACGTTAGGGGCACGTCCTTAACATTTTACGAATTTAAATGCGTATTGAATGTTGAGTGTGTCGGAAAATTTTGAACATGCTCAAAATTACTAACGTTCACCAACATGTTGTTGATATATTATGCACACGTTAGACGAACACCATAAGTACGTTATACACAAGATGTGTGTTCTCATAGGCATCCTTGTAATTAACGGGTACCGCATCAGCCAATGTTTTATTTAAAAAAAGGAGTGGTAAAGGAACATGTGAATATCCAAAAAGAATGTACATCGCTGATTTTTTCAACAAAATACTGACTTGGTTGATTTGAAATTACCCTTTTTAAAATTTATTTCAGTCCTACCGCCCCTGCAATTCTTTCCACCTTTTTTCGGTGGGCTTTTCATCGATTTATACATTCAATAATGACATTGGGACGAACTGACGAAAGATCGTCAAAAACGGTCTTTCCCGTTATGTTTCCCGCTATGCAGACGTTCGATGTATGTTACAAGGCCGTTGTAAATACGTTTGGTATACGCCAAGTACGCTAGTTGACGCTTTTGAAACGTTGCCGTACCCTGTTATACCTTTTTAAGGCTGCAGATAAGTTATGGATAAGTTTTCCGTGCGTTGTATGTAAGTATGACGTTATGAAAGTGTTCAACAAAAGAATTTCTGCAATGTTATCGTGTACCAAAGTTTTTACAAAAATTCTCGAACGTTGGCACACGTTTGCTAGAACACTGAAGAGTGACGGTATCTTTAAGATTAAGTAATATCGTAAGTCTTTTTTTGAGAACTGAAATCAGAAGCTACTTCTGTACCACTTTCCTGATAAATTGATTCTGAGCGAATGCTGATATAAAGAACTAACAAATATATGTATTTAATGGGCTCTTTGAAGTAAGGTCTCAACAATTTATAATTCTTAGTTGTTACATATGTGTAAACTATGTGTCGATGTGATAGCCGTATTTGTGTCCATATAGGAACAACATAAGCAATATCTGTAAAACCTTAACTTGAGTATAGCTTAGTTTCATTTGCTTCAATAGTATCAAAATATTTTATATTGATTGCAATGTTAAACTTTGTTCTCCGCTTGTTGTATTAAATGTTGTCGGGTCGCAAAAAAAAGCGTATTTATCTTTCCTACTCAGAGACATGGTCAAAACATGTTTTCCTATAAGGTTCTTTGTAAAATTATGTTCCGGGCTGAAGATGATTCTTTGATTATAATGGATGAGTAATGGAAGAGGACAGCCTATGTGTGATGATATCACAATAGATCACATGGAAACACGTGCGAAGTATTGTTACCCGTAATGTTTGTAATTTTTTTATGAGTAAACGCAGTTCTTATAAATATAACTTGTGTTTCTTTCAACCTCATTGTGCTGTTGCAGGGTTTCTGAGCTTTTACAATCATTTGCCGTCCGTCGTCTATCCGTCCAAACGTCACTAACTTTTCATTTTAAAAACAATCTCCCCTGAAACTCTACAGCAATTAAAAAAAATCGGTTACAACAGTTCCTGGATGGTGTTATTTCGGCAAGTCCGTATCCAAATTAAGAAGGTCGACAGCGGAAACAAAATAACTAAAATTGATGACAATATTCCTTGTGTTGTTCCCCTTTTTTGTCTGGCAAGTCCGATTACATGAGTACCACACATAATGTACACCAGCAGGGATATATTTACCATTGTACCTATGCCAAAACTAATTCAAAGATCTTTTCCCCTGAAATTGATCATCCAAATAGAAAATTACTTCTTGAAAGTTATCGTTTGGTGATTTCAACCCTTTTAAATTGTGTCTGGTACATTTTAGCGTCACCCAAGAAGGCAGATGGCTACAAGTTTTACATAGTTAAAGATTGAAAACATTCAAGAAACCACAAGACTTTTTTGGAATCTAGCTTGGTCCCCTTTAACATATGTTCCTTCTTATCCGCATTAAACAAAGATGGCCACAAGCAGGGAATATTTCGAAAACTGGGCCCTATTAAAATGTATTTAAAGACCTTCTCTGAAAATACAAATCCATTTGAAATTAAAGATTCTAAGATTGTCTCCCGAAGAAATGTAATAGTTATGTTTATTGCTTATCCAGGATGGCAAAGAATCCTATGGCCTATGAAATATTTGAAACGCATGATCCAGGTGAGCCCTTGTTTCAAACAAAGGAATTCATAATATTATGTTTTGATTTATCCTAAACATACAAAAATGATGATTATGCTCGTTAATCTTCTACTTCACCTATAGAGCGTTTCTAGCTGTGTCATACAACATAAAAATTATAGAAATAGTGTGTTTCTGGCTTTTGAACTCCTTGCTTCAGTCACGTGAATTCATATAATACTACGTCTTTATATAAAATGTACAAAAATTACAACCTAGAGCGTTTTCTGTAAAAAAGGAAAAAAAACAAACAATATATAAGAATTAAAAACTGCATGTTGACTATATCGGAACTTTTAGTAAGTGTTGACTGTATCAGTTCTTGATATTCTATAAATACTCGTAAGTTTTGGTAGTTTTGAGAAAGAAAACATTTGGGTCAGAAAATTGAATTATTTGACATTATTATAAAGCAAACCCCGTACTAATTGTATGTAGAAAAAAAGTCGAAATTCGTTAAAAGAACTAATAAATGTTGACTGTATCCTACTTTGATTTGTACATTTTTTGAAGTGTTTGGCATAATTACAAATTATACAGAGAGGAAAAAGATGTTTTCTTACACTTCTAAGCAGTCTGTATTCCGTAGACTTAGATGCGCAAAAACGATGCTCGGTTATAGACGCCCAAACTGCCTTAATAAAGTATTCTATTCTACTCAATTCTATTATATTCTGTTCTATTCTAATATCCTATAGCACTGAGTGATCAAAGTGTGTTTTTCTTTCAAAACGGGTTATTTGTTTTCAATGCTGGTTATCGCCAAGTGGTCAGCATGATGACACTAGCTATCTGGGCATGCACTCTGGAAAGCTAAGATACAGAATATTAAAATATGTAAAGATACTTACCAAATTGTCTCCTCTGCGGTATTGACAATAATAATCCCAGTACTGACATCACAATCATCCATTGTAGGATAGTCCCCATTTTTGTTCTTCTAAATATGGAAAAATGAAGGATAGCCATAGACAATATACAACGCGACCTGTCATTATATTTTTATCTATAAACAATATACAACGCGACCTGTCATTATATTTTTATCTATAAACTAAGAATGGACTTTTTTCTCCAACCAGTTCTGTTTATACAACATTGAGATATCTTTTTTCGTCTTTATTTTCATTTATTTATCTTATTTGTAAAATCAAAAACAGAGCAAAAACAACAAAAGTAAATAATAAAAAGCAAAAACAAAATAAAACTCAATAACAAAAATATTGAAAAAAAAAACAAAACAGTGCATGATGCACGGACCGTTTAATTTTCAGAGAGGGGGCTCTGATTTTTTTTAGAAAAAAAAATTCTGGCCCCGATTTTAGCCAAAAAAAATTCTCTGACCAACACTTGGGTTGAAAAAATTATCTGGCCCTCACCTTGTCTATAAACATTGGTCAAAAAATCATTTCCTAGCATAGTGTATAAAAAAATAATTCGGCGGGGCAAAAACAATCACGGCTAGGATGAAAATCTAAGCACCCCCTGAAAGTCAAATGATCTGTGACTCAAGTTTAAAAAAATGTATTTTGTCTTTATATTCAATTACATTTGGAATTGACAAAATTTTGAAATAAAAATGAAATATGGTAGATAGATATAATTAAACTTACTTGTTTGTGAGAAAAACGGGTAGCTTGGGCTTTAACTGGGGCGTTGTAGTCTTTTATACTGTAGACATTATGTACGGTCAGTTGGGTTTGGCCAAATTGCATGTTAATTTCAATTGTATTATCATCACGTTAAGATAGTATCTTATTTAAAAGAAAATAAGAAGAACATGTCTACATCAACAATACTTTTTCGGTTAATTACATCAATAAAATGACTTCATCTACAAACCACTTAACAGGTTCAACATTTTCATAAAATCGGAAACTTCAAATTGAATCAATGATAAAAAAAACTCGTCAAAATAATCCCGATCTAAAACATATTCAAACATCAATTCAATGCCGTCTTCAATTGAGTTGTATCAATATTGTCATGTCCCTAGCTAGTCTCTTTTTTTGCTGCAGTATTCGTTTGCTGATGTATGAGCATCAAATTATGAGATCAAAAATGAACCCTGGTTCAAAACATTACCAAACATAAAATGAAAACTGACCCAACGCATTATCGGACGTCAAACGAACCCTGTTGGAAAACATGACCAATAACTAACGTCAAATGAACCCTGGTCAAAAACAAAAAACGTTAAGGCATGAACCCTAGTTCAACACATCTCATCAAAAGTTAAAATGAATCCTGATCTAAAACATCATAAAACTAGGAACTCTGGTCAAAAAATCTTTTTTCCGTCAAATGCATGGAACAGTGAATTACAGAAATTCCTCATCCTTGCTTTTTAGGGATCGGGGGTTCTCATTCCGGAATCATGACTTTATTTTTTCCAAAGCCCGAGATCCAGAAATACAAAAGAACTTAAAACTGATGAAATCCCGATTACCGGTGCATTTATTTCCCGAAATCCCGGCTTACCTAATCGAAATCCTAAAATCCAGAGCTTTTAAAATATCCAATCCCGGCATCCCTTAAAAGGGTCGACCACCCCTTTCTCGCATTCATAAAGTTTGTGTTTTTTTTTCAATATTACATATAATTTTGATGCATATATACTTACTGTAACGCTGAAAATATTAAATTGCATATATTGAATGGAAACTGAAACTGATATAGTAGAAATTTCTGTTCGTTTTTTTCTTTTTGTCCGAAAGTCCGGGTCAGCTCAAATATCCTTAAGATACAACAGACGTTCTAATCTACCCAAATCGCATTGAGCAATAAAATGTTTAAAATGATATGTGCTACTAGTATTTGAATAGTTTACGGTTGTTATAACTGTTCAATTCATTTATTTCGATAGTATACATTGAGAATCGAGAAATTCGTAATTCATGTAACCTGCTACTTTTTGTTCACGTAAATTCTGACAGATTTTCACGAAAATACTCGTTTTTCTTATTTTTACTAATACAAAATCGTGTTAATATATCGAAAAACATGGGTCTACGTTAAGTGCAAACCACATCCCTAACCTTACCGACTTCAATTATAACCTCTCCGTACCCTTTTACCCGTAAAAATGAAGGTACAGGCCAGCTGTGCAAAATCGGATATTCCACTTAATAAATTAGTTGTAACGATATCCTGTTCATAAAAATGACTTCCTGAATCTGGTTGGATAATTTGTTGACGGAATCCAAAACGATAATATGCTTAATTCGTTATTTCAGAGCTACTCAAATTGCTGTTTATTTTACAAGAATGCGAATAAAATTTGAGTAATTGCTATGTTTCACTGACCACAATGCTAGTGTTCATTGCTGTCAATATGATATGTTTCAATTATGTTTTGGATAAGTTACCTGCTTAGATCAGTTTATCGACACTAACTGTATTAAGTAGTCAATGGTATTTGTAATGTTTGTTAATTTTGGTTTGTCTTCTAGTGTAATTTTAAAGTTATTTCTCTTATATGTGTTTTAAAAGCTGTTTCTGCATTAAGTGGATCTTTCGAATGTTCGAAAAATCAATTATCAACAGCTTTCTAAAAAGGATGTGGTACGTAAATGCATTTATAATTTTTTATCTGGAAGATAAAGAAACATGCTGAAGAGGTAAAACATGAAGACTCTTCAGGCAATTCCATACCAACCTTTGGTAACATCACCAATGCAACGCGGTATTATGTGATCGATTCCACTTAACTTCAGTTACAAGAACATGACTGACAATAGGAAGTTTTATACATCTTATGATGTAGAGGTTGCATATCACGTTTTAGGTTATTATACTCTTGAATAAAAAATGAAAAAAAATCTGACAAACATCCCTGTAACAATTCAATTTGGAAGCAAGTCAACATGAAGTAAAGGACCGGCATAAGGCCACATCAAATTAATTAATAGATTCTCATCCCCACCCGCCCCATTTTTTTCTGAGCTCATTTTTTTTATTTACAATTATTCAGAATTTTTTTTAAATTCCTATCAATTTTAGTAAAAATCAGTAAAACAAAATAAAATAATTACATTTCATGAATATTCATTGGAATTCCGTCAGTTTGATAGGTGAACATCGATCACGTGGCATATCAATGTGAAGTTGCAATTCCCATGAAACACATTTGACCACGTGTTCACGTGGCGGATGGATTTGTAAAAATAGAATCCCAATGTACATGATGTACTTCCTTGTAAATAAAGTTGTTTTTTATATTTCGGGTTTAAAATGTAATTATAAGAATTAAATGCATTATTTTGAAGTTTCATAGGGACTATGAAAGGGTTGACCGGGCGCACATTTTCAACATGAAGCACTGACGCGCTTCATTAAAAATGTGCTTCGGTCAACCCTTTCATATCCCAATGAAACTTCAAAATAATGCATTCAATTCTTAAATAAAGCCCTCCCAACCACCCCAGATTTTTTGTTAAATGTGATTGAGAATCTACAAATTAACTTGATAGGGCCTAACTGATAGCTTTTTAAGTCTATATTTCAAGATTCAAGATAGTTTTACTTGCAAACGGAGGCGCTAATTCAATGTTCAACATAGTATAACAAAAACATATACATACATACGTAATATGACATACCTCATCTTACCATAACCGCACAATCAATCTAAAAACATGTATATATGAATAATGGAATCCAGTAGGATCCAGAATCCTCCAAGTACAAATTGGAATTCTAATTTCTTCTGTGACAAATTAGAATTTCTGATTTATACCTGATTCAAGGAGAGATTGAGATATCCTCTTTGTACTAGGAGGATTCTGGATCCTACTTAATTTCTTGTAGGATTCAGAATCATACTTTATATAGTGTTAAGGAGGAATCCGGATTATTACTGAAACTAAACTAAAAAAAAGTTTTTGATTATTTAGTAGAAAAGATAAATGTATAACATTTTAAGATAAATAGGCAGTACTCGTCTTGATAAGTTGGACTTTTTCTAGTTTGATTTTACTGTGAGTCTCTTTGTGTATTTATTTTTAGCCATTCACCACACTTAGGGGAGGGTTTGGATCCAAGAAAACGAGTTTAACCCCCTCGCAGTTTTTGCGCCTGTCCCAAGTCAGGAATATGTTGGTCATTGGCTTGTCCTTGTCTTCTTATAAAATTTTAGTTTCTTGATATTTGGGTTATTGGATGTGGTTTGTTTCCATTGATTTATTCACTTTTTTACCTTTTCGGGGCCATTTAGGGCTTACTATATGGTGTGGGGTTCCTCACTGTGTTGAAGACCATATGGTGACCCCTAGATGTTTTGTTTTTTGTCGTTTTAACCTGGATATGGGATGTTGCCTCCTTGACATTTACCCCATTTCCTTTCTTTTTCATACTTACAAAGCCAATTCAACGTAACACACGGCTTAACATTAACAAGATGTAGGTCGGGTGTCCGATTGTGAAACGGTAATTGCATACAGAAAATTCATATGGCTATAAAAATTTCTGATTGAAGAATATGTATATTCAGTTGATAAACTTGTGTTAAATATCACTAGAAAATGCTTGTAATTTAAACAAGCACTAGAGTATTGTATCCAAGCATTGTTTGTACTCCAAAAGCCGGAGAAAACATTGAGCCTGACAAATAAACAAGAAAGATATAATATCGAATATTGTCTATTAACTTTAGAAAATGACTAAAAAGGGGTACAGAATGACATATATTTGTCAAATAGTCATTTCTAATATGAATTAGTTTTTTATTGGATTACACCAGTTTTTAGTAGCAGTTGTGAAAATGAACATCAATTGAAAGTAGCACTGACATAAATTAAAGTCGCATCATCTATGCAAATAGATATAATTATACGGAAGTAGAGCATTGTAGCGTCAACAAAGCATAGGAATATGGTAATTCACACTAAATACTGACTACTTCTGATAATTTTTATCGGTTTTCAACAACGGAGAGTCTTAAATCACACTTATTCATTAATACTAAAAGCTTCGTTGTTTGATGTTAAACATCAATTTTTTATGTTCAGAGGATTGACAATTTCTCGACGCATGTTTTAGGCAACTTATAATGGTCAAAACATAATTACCTCGTTTCATAAAAATCATTCTATTTCATCTATACTATTTCATCTATATTTTACCCACAATTCCTCTAGGAACATGAATAAAACATCGCAAGGTTACATGAGATTCGCACATGGACAGTAGCATGTAGTGGTATACCATAGTATTTTTTTTATCCCTAACACTAGATGACACAATTAAATGGCCGACAAGGATTATCAATGACAGAACTGATTGTATTTGAACATGTCTCATGGCATATACGAGGCTTGTTTAGGGTATATTGGGATACGGGATATTTACCACTTTTGTTAATGGGATATGGGATATTTTAGGCAAAAAGTACTGGGATATCGGATATTTTGACTCGCTGAAACGGGATATTTCAATAATTAATGGTATATCTTCAATTTTCAAAGGGATATTTTGGTCCAGACTTACTGGGATATGGGATATTGGTACCCCCACCCACTAAACAAGCTAGGCAAGCTTTTTGAATATAAAGACGAACAGAAAATGGGTAGTTGATATTGAATACTATCTCAATGTACCGGTGCTCGTGACAACATACCTCACCTGGCAAACGAATCAAACATTCACTTCCGTTACTATCTATAAATGTAAGATCACGTGACTCGCGCATTTGTCTACTCGATGTGTTGTTGCATTTACTATGTACTGGTTTATGTATTCATTAGCGGATCATGTGCTAGTTTATGTCTTCATTAGCGGATCCGTGGAGGGTGTGCATGGGTTGGAATACGCTCTTTTCTACAGAACATTTTAACGTTTTTCAGAAGTCAAGGAAAAAATAAACAAAAACCGCCTTATTCAAGGATTGCGTGTAAAAAAATTACACATGATATTCCTCCAATATATACTTTTAAATTTCCTTGATGTGTCTTCCAACATATCCATATGTTTAAATGCTTAGCTGAGTTTTAAACTGTTCAATTTATGTCTAGAATCACAATATAAAAGAATGACCACCCCACTAGAAGAACCTAGCATCTGCTACGGAAATGGAGACACTGTTGTATATACCCGTCTTTTGGGATAAACTTATTTCTAATCATACAATCAATGCAATTAAGGTAGTCATTATTTGAATTTTAGAATTAATGGTATATTTCACATCACCATATCATTGTTTGAATATAAAAATACAAATTAGTTTATTGAATAAAAGTAAAAATTATTTTACAGTTTTAGAGATTTTCTAAAGTAAAAAGAAATTTACATGTAGGGGGTCGTAATTGACATTGTTATATCCTCGAGCGATAGCAACTAGTTGTCTGACCGTCAGAAGATTCAATAGATATGAAAAGAAAATAAAGGTCCTTATGTATAGGACATGTTAAAACATTATTTGGACAATTTTGTTTTGTTAAATAATATCATGGCTAGTTCAACCGTAAACATTCTCTTGAAACTCTTACATTAACTATTACTTAGTGGTACAAGTATTAAAGTTAACTACGTGGATATTGGCTTACGGCTTGTGTTATAGAAATGGTCACTAAATGAATCCGAAAACCTGCTGATCTGTTATTGTAAATTGATTAATTTATATTGCTTCAGTTTTGAGTTTTAAAATTGATAAAGTCATGTAACGAGTCTTTAAAAGTCAAACAGATGAACCTAATACCTGAATTTCAATTAGCAGTGACGGTGAAGAACAATCTTTTTAGCTCGCCTGGTAATTTTGCCATCACTTTGCGTCCGTCGTCCGTCATAGAGTTTTAATCAAACGTTTTTTCTTCTCTGAAAACATTAGTCCAATTGAAACAAAACTTGGCCACAGAAGTCCTTGGATGGTCCTCTTCAAACGTTTTATCTGGCATGTCTACACGCAATCCAAAATGGCCACCAGAGTGGATCATTATTAACATAGGAACCTATCGGAGATGTCATTCAGATTTTCTCTGAAAGCCCTGTCAGCCATAATAAAGGCGAGTGATACAGACTCTTGAGAGCCCCTTGTTTCTTATTTATAAGATATAGATATATTTAATTTTCTATAGACTGTTCAGTATACTGCTCAATTCTCAAAGGCTCTTTATCTATCTTCTGGACTTCTTGTGTCAAAATCATATTTTGAGTGGCATAGGGACATGCTTATTATATTTCTATCTTTCTACCATCCAGTTGCAGAGAAGAAGATCTTTGAATGTGCTTTCATGTATAACTATGTATCCCGCTGGCAAACATCTTGGATAAAGCATAAACTTGAAAACACATTTTTCAGGGGACCATCTAAGGACTATTGTGACCAAGTTTGATTCCAATTGGCTCAGCAGTTTCTGAGGATAAGATCTTTGAATGTGCTTTCCCATAGGATCCAATGTTAAAACCACGTTCCCACTGGCAGCCATTTTCGATATAGCGCTAACCTAAAAAATACCAAGATATAGCACGGATCTGAAATACACTTTTTTTGCAGCGAACCACCCACGGGCTACTGTGGCCAAATTGGTTCCAATTGGTTGAACAGTTTCAGAGGAGAAGATCTTTGAATTGTTTTCCCATAGGGTCCAATGTTAAAACTATGTATCCTACTAGCAGCCATTTTGGATATGGTGCGGACCTGAAAAACTCCTCTTTGCAAGGGACCACCCAAGGTCTATTGTGGCCAAATTAGGTTCCGATTGACTCAGTAGTTTCAAAGAAGAATATCTTTGAATGTGTTTTCCATAGGGTCCAATGTTAAAACCATATTCCGCGTTTGCGACCATCTTGAATATAGTGTTGACCTGAAAAACACCTTTTTTGAAGGGGACCACCCATAGACTATTGTGGCCAAGTTTGGTTCCAATGTCTAATGTTAAATTTTAAATCATGTTTCCCGCTGGCCGTCATCTTGGATATAACGCAGATCTGTCTCAATTCGTGTTGCTGTGAATTGCCGTGATTTTGGATTTACGATTTTAGAATTTCCCCTTTTCTCTTTCTTGCTTCGGTATTCGTTTGCCGATGTATCTGAAAAACACTTTTTGCAAGGGACCACCCAAAGTCTATTGTGGCCAAATTTGATTCCAATTGACTGAGCAGTTTCAGAGAAGAAGACCTTTGAATAGGATCCAATGTTAAAACTATGTTCCCAGCTGGTGGCCATCTTGAATATAGTGCTGATAAAAAAAAGACACCTTTTTGCAGAACCACACAGGGACTATTATGGCCAAGTTTGGTTCCAACTGGCTGGGCAGTTTCAGAGGAAAAGATCTTTGAATTTGTTTTCCCATAAAGTCCAATGTTAAAACTATGTTTCCCGCATATGGCCATCTTGGATGTAACGCAGATCTGAAAAAACACCTTTTTGGCGTTTTGCAGGACCACACAAGGACTATTGTGGCCAAGTTTGGTTCAAATTGGCTGAGAAATTTCAGAAGGGAAGACCTAAGAATGTATTTTCCCATATGGTACAATGTTAAAACGTTAAACATGTTTCCTGCTCGAGGCTATCTTAGAATAGCGCTGACCTAAAAAACACATTTTTTTGCAGGGGACCACCAAAGGACTATTGTTTGGGACAAAGTTTGGTTTCAATTCGCTCAGCAGTTTCAGATGTTAAAACTATGTATCTTGCATTTTGCCGGCCATCTTGAATATAGTGCGGACCTGAAAAACACCTTTTTTGAAGAGAACCAACCAAGGAATATTGGGACCAAGTTGGTTCCTATTGTCTCAGCAGTTGCAGAGATCTTTGAATGCGTTTTCCAATAAGGTCCAATGTTGAAAACATGTTCCGTGTTTGTGACCATGTTGAATATAGTGGTGAACTGAAAAAAAAACCTTTTTGCAGTAGACGACCGAAGGACTATTGTGGCCAATAGGAAAAATGGAAGGATATGGAGTGAATGTACATGTGACAAAAACGCACACGATACATAGAAAACTCCAGTTTGGTTCCAATTGGCTGAGTAGTTTCAGAGGAAGATCTTTGAATAAAAAGTTTACGGACGGACAACGGACGAAAAGTGATAACAAAAGCTCTCCTTGGCTCTAGCCAGATGAGCTAAAACGCTACAACAAATATGAAAAAGAAAGGAAATGTAAATGTCAAGGATCCAGGTTAAAACGACCCAAAACAAAGCATTTAGGGGTCACCGTACGGTCTTCAACACAGTGAGGAACCTCACACCATATAGCAAGCCCTAACTGGCACCAGAAAAAGGTAAAAAAAAGTGAATAAATCAATGGAAACAAACCACATCCAATAACCCGAATGTCAAGAAACTAAAATTTTATAAGAAGAAATTTTATAAATTTATATATAATAAATATACTATGTACTTAGACATAAAATGCAGTATGCACGTGTACAGCATAACGAAATTTACTGTTTTTTAGGCAACTTCGGTATTTTTTGTGTACAGTATGGTTATGATTTCCACAGAAAACGTTGCTCAGCAATTAGCAATGAATTCCGCCCAAACCGGTGCTAGGGGCCGTCTTGAACTAGCTATGAGGTAGGTATAAGTAATGCTCATTGTTGAAGGCCTCATGGTGACTTCAAAATGAAGAACAACAATAAAAGCGCTATTCCATTGCTTGGATTTATCATGTATTTGTAGAGATTTTGTCTCATTTGCATTTACTCCATATCCCTGCATTGTAAATTTCCATTATTCGTAGTGTAGGGGTAAGCATAATTATCGTGTTTGATAATTCATTCTCAGTTACTTTAAAATGGTTAGCATAAAAACGCATTGTAATTGTTATGCTAACAAAGCTATATCATAGCTTTGTACTTGGAGTGTAATGCTTGACATTTAGATATGCTTTTCTTTTCCAACATAAATAACAATTTTACAGCTTGTAGTTATGTTTTCTTAGTGAAGTGTTAGTGAGATCAATTTGAACAATATTGCTATATTTGTCTATGACTGCATGAACTCCCTGAAGTTATTTAAAAATTGACATTCATTTTCTTTGCTGTTTTAGGAATCATGTTATGCCTTGAAACAAATTTTAAAAAAGAGGCTCTCAAGAGCCTGTATCGCTCACCTGGAACATGGCTGACATAGAGAAATGAATGGCATTTCCTGGAAATGGGGTCCAGAGTTAACAAATGTTCCCTGCTGATGCCACTTGGAGATCTTTGAATGAGCTTTTCCCATACAGTCCAATGTTAAAACTATGTTCTATGGGACCATCTAAAGACCATTGTGACTAAGTTAAGTTCTATTTGGACTGAAAGTTTCTGAGAAGACTTTTGAATGTTTTTTCCCATAGGGTCCAATGGTAAAACTATGTTCTCTGCTGGCGGCCATGATGAGGTACGGACCTGCCGGATACAATTTTTAAAGGGGACCATCCAAGGACTATTTTGACCAAATTTGGTTAAAATTGGCCCATTGGTTTCAGAGGCGAAGATCTTTGAATGAAAAGTTTACAACGGAAGGATGGCGGACGACAGACAGACAAATGACGGATGCCAAGTGATGGCAAAAGCTCATCCAGGCACAGCCAGGTGAGCTAAAATACTAGAAATAAGTCTTTATGAAAAAGATACCATGCCAACAGGCAAAAAGAAATATATCTTGATTGTCTTTGAATGGGATACTACTTCCTTTTAATAACTTCTAATCCATATCCATTGTTTTATCACTTCTGTTTAAAGGAGGTTAGTAAAAAAATAAAAATAAATAATCAGTACCACTCAAATCCAGGTGAAAATGCCTACTGGATTCTATAGTACTGTCAAAGGTCTAACAACTTCCCATCTTTCAATGTGGTATCACCAATGGTTTCTGAGATATGGATTTACCAAAGTCACTCCTAAGTAATTCCTGGACTATTAATGAAGATGTAACAACTGATCCCCTCTTCTAATACCAATAAATCATCCTAAGGCACGCGCCATTTGATTTTCAGGAGGTGGTCTGGGATTTTTTAGAAAAAAAATTCTGGACCTAATTTTTGCTAAAACAATTCTATGACCAACACCTGCATTAAACAAGAGTTGTCAGAAGACAACATAGCTCGCCGGGGATTAGTGTGACCTCGATGCACAATAAATTTGAAAGGTTCCATCATAAAATTCTTATCACAAGAAGTCGCATACCAAATTTAAACACCCTACCACTAAACAACTTAATTCTAGAAGCAAGATTAAAGTTTAAAAAAAAATGCCCTCAGGGCAAGGTCAAGGACAAAATGTCTACAAATATGGTACCATCATAAAGCTCTCATCATAAGGAAGTTACATACCAAATATGAATACCCTACCATTGAATAACTTAATTCTAGAAGCAAAGTTAAAGTTTTTCAAAAATTGCCCTCAGGGCAAGGTCAAGGTCAAAATGTTAATAATTATGGTACCTTTAGAAAGCACTCATCATAAGGAAGTTACATACCAAATAAAAACACCCCACCACTAAAAGCCTACCTTCTACAGGAAAGGTTAAAGTTTTTAAAAAAATTGCCCTCAGAGCAAGGTCAAGGTCAAAATGTCTACAAATATGGTACCATTAGAAAGCTCTCATCATAAGGAAGTTACATACCAAATATAAACACCCTACCACTAAAAGTCTACCTTCTAGAGG
>MJUU01062264.1:21008-45542 GCA_002080025.1 Modiolus philippinarum
ATAAGTCATCAAATAGGAAAAAGAAGGGAAACGGGGAATGTGTCAAAGAGACAACGACCCAAAGGGGAGTTATAACAACTCAAAGCCACCATAAGATCTTCAATGAACGGTGAGGAAACTCTATTTTCCAGGAGAAGCTTCCAAAAAAAACCAAGATATTGACCTTTTTACATAATCTATATAGGGAGAAAATAAAATTTTTGAAATTTTTATATGTTTTGAACGATAGATTTTGATGAAATTTTAGTATGAAGTGTGTTAAAGATATCATTTTGAAAATATGAAATAAAAAATAGGGTCACCGATTTTATTTTTGAAAAAATATCAAAAATGGGTTTTTGCCTTATTATTTCTTTATTATTATCTTCCCTTAATAAAATAAAAAATTTTCAAAAAGTAAGATATTTTGCACACTTGTAGCATAAATGTTGCTAATTTCATTTCATTAGTTATCAATAAACTATTTTTTAAAATTATTTTTAAGACATCTTAATGGTATATTCCAATTTTTACCTGATGCGCGAGACAGATGCACAGTTTTAGACACCTGAACCACCTTAAGTATAAATAAAAAATAAAACTTTTATGATTGAAAGTGATGCATACAGAATGTACATTAATCGAAACGAAAACAATTTGTATATCAATAAAAATATATCTAGAAATATAAATATAAATAAATAAAGAATAAAAATATAGTGCATCTAGTAAGTAGAGTGGTCTAAATAATCTGAAAATATGACCAATAATTAAAAACTTACAAAATCAATGGGATGTATAAATAACTGTAAATAATATCACTAAAAAGATTTGTCCTCAGATGACAAGGCTTAATTTGAAAATGATTGCTTTCTTTTAATGTATAAGATAAAAACACTCCTATATAAATGACTGCAAAGAATACCCATGAAGTAACTTTTAAAACATTTTATCTCCCCTTCCAAAGCAATAAAAACATCACAACATTACATTGTACAATTAAAGAACCTTAGTGAGCACGCTCACATACCCCACACCCCCACATATCGGATAATCTTGCATTACTGAACTCTGAAATAAAACAGCCTGTTAACAATACCAAAACCTCAAAACCTCAAAAACATGGCTAAGCTATGGATTTTTTTTTTAAATAAATTTCCAAAAAATCAAAATCTAAGTAACATGCACATCTTCAATATGCACTATCATCCTGAAAAACACATCATCTCTATAAAATTATATGAGTTATCCAGACAAACCATGTACCTTTTAGGCAATATTTTGTCATTTTTGTATCCTACAGGCAATATTTTGCATGTAATGACAAAGTCCAACAATGCATATGTTGTAAATAAAAATTATCAAAAATAAAAGTCCAAGTAGTGTGCACATCTTTGATAAATGCACAATCATCCTGCAAAATAAAATCTTCTTATCAAGGATTCATCTGGACAAATGATGTGCCCTTAAGCGATATTTTGCATAAAAATTACAAAATTCAACAATGTTTATTTTTTAATTAATTTTCAAACATCAAAATCCAATTACCATGCTCATTTTCAATTTATGCATAATCAACATGCAAAATAAAAAATTCCCATCTTAAAAACTGTAGGAGGATTTATTCCGATAAATGATGTTCCCTATGGGTAATATTTTGCATAAAATGACAAAGTTCAACAATGTGTATTTTTCTAAAAAATTATCCTAAATCAAAATCCAAGTAGTATGCACATCTTCAATATATGTAAAATCAACCTGCAAAATAAAAACTTCCCGTCTTAAAAACTGAAGGAGTTATCCAGACAAATAGTATACCCACTTAGTGATGACAGGACTGACGGAATGACAGACTGACGGACCATTCAAAAACTATATACCCTCCGCAACTTCCGGTACGTGGGGTATAATAATTTCTTAACTTTTCAGTTTAGTTTTATTTCATGCACATTTAGTACCTGGAAACCTAATCTTTGTATTCTGTAACTACTATCATGACTATTATATAAAATAAATTACATTTTCTCTTAAAAAAATCTCCCCTAATAACTAATATAAAAACATTATATGAACCCCATAATATCAATTATCTACCCTCAATCCTAAATCTAAGCTAAAACATAAACAATAAGACCCCATATAATCATTGACAATAATAATTGATAAAACACGGAACATTTCGTAGGCACTACATGTAATATGGCTGTCAGTGACATCAGCTACAGGCACTGATGACTGGCAATCTAATTAAAATTCGAAGTCCACACTTACTCCTCTCTTTTATTCATTTTTTTTTTTATGTCGCTGGTGGGACTGGTATACATACTATGAGGGTGATTTGAACAAATTTTTCAGGAGCGTAAATACAAAGGGCAAAATGACAAAAAAGGTGCAAAACCACCTGAGAATTGTCAACCACAATGGTCCTTACTTGGTACTGGCAATTCAAAGGAATCGGTAGGTTAAATATAGTATATCCTTCCGGATCAAGTGGATTACTATATTTCTCCAGTTTGAGATAGTTAAATTTGTGATTTTCAACATACGAGCTTTAGCAAGCATGTTAAAATCAGAAATTTAACTATCGAGAATGGAGAAATATCGTAATCCACGAGTAAACGGAGGGATATAATGTTTCTCCAATGACTTTTACTGTGTTTCAGGCTCATATTCAATGGTTCAGCATGCCTGTCAACGTTTGCCGCGCTATCTGAAACATTGTAACAATGACGTCACAATAGACTTTATGAATGAAATGCAACGTTGCGGGAAACATCACACAGAAATTTAACCAACGTGTGGATTAAAAATAATACATATTTTTAACCAACTGGTTTAACACGTTAAGAATTGGAAAAACTAGTTTTCCAACTTTCATATTCAAATAAATCCTTCAAAACAGTATAGCATTGTGCTTATAACAGCAGATTGCTTGAATTGGGGACAAAACTTTCACCTCTTATTAAATTCATGATGCTAGGAGTTAACTGGTCAACTCTGAGTAAAATTAATTATGTAAAAAAAAAGAATTGTATAATTAAAATAAGCTCACATTTACCCTGGAGTTGATACCTTTATATACATGCAGTATTCACATATAAATGCCCACTTGAAGTGAGTTCATACATGTAGGTCAAAATTCAATTCAAAACTAATCAAGATTGGTAGTCAATTGGACTAAGGAACTTCTATCCTAGACCCTTTCAAACAATGGGAAAAATACAAGAATATATCAAGGTTACAACAAAATACCAAACCAACACAATGAGAGCTAATAGTAAATGAAGACCTTCCAGACACTGGACAAAATACCAGAACCAAGAATCCATCAAGTCATCCACACTATGACAAAATACCCAAACCCACATAGTGAGCTTATAGTAAATCATATAACAACCTTCCAGATTTTGGACAAAAAGTACCTGAATCTATACAGGCTAAGAAAAAATACCCAAACCCACATAGTGAGCTTGTAGTAAATCATGTCACAACCTTCCAGACTTTGGACAAAAAGTACCAGAATCTATACAGGCTAAGACAAAATTCCCAATTCTTACATTGATCTAAAAATAAATCATATCTCCAATATTCCTATCATAAAATTAACAACTAAGTCAATTATTAACTATGTATATGAAAGGACGGAGATAATAAAAAAAAAATGAGCAACGTCTACAATATTTGGCAATTCAACAACATGTAGTACAAACCAAGAACAATATTACTACTTTCTACATAAATGTTTTCCTGCAACACTATAATCAACATACAAGAAACTGTGGACTATATAAACTGACAAAAGTCAGTGTGTCTTGTGCACTTTTTTTTATAGCACAAAATTTGGCATGTTTTCTAATGCATATTATATACAACTGAATATAAAAGGCATTAAAAGCACCAAAATTTTACTCTATCAAAAACTAAATTTTCTATAAAACACATTGCTTCATACTGTGAAAGTACTATTGTACGTGGAGTTCCAATTTTTGTGGATTTCGTGGTTCGATAAAACCACGAAATTAAGTTCCCAACGAAAGACATTTTTTCTATTGCGTTTTATTGCATAGAAATCGAAACCACGAATTTAAGTACCCACGAAATAGTATTTTTTATGTAAACCACGAAAATTGATGCCCACGAACAAAAGTACTTCCACAGTATTCTATTATGTGATGAAATATAAAAAATATGTTTTTCTTTTTTGTTTAAATATATGCAATCCAAATGTACCTTTTTGAATATAAACAAAATATCTATCAACTATGTTTTTCTAAGTTAAAAAATCTAATATCTAATTGCAGTGCTTTTAACTATGGATTTTTTTTCTTTCTATTTTTTAAATGATGTAAAAATTTAGAAATTTATCATATTGTTCTGCAGAAAAGGTATTACATTGTGAACATAACAGATGCAGTTTTTTTTTTAACAAAACTGTTATGAAACATCAAAATAATAATAAAAATAACATCTGGTTATGACAGATAAACACATAAAGATATCACATGATATTGCACGACTATCGACCAGCTTTAGGTACAATTGTCATCTTTGCAGAAGCAGAGAATATTTTTGACATCTGTCCTTGTGATTTCCTTAGAATATGTTTAGCCTCATTTGATGTGGCTCTTGGTGGAGGTCTTGGTGACCTGCGCATTTTACTTCCGTCATGCATTAAACGAGACATACGACCACCTTGATCTAATGTAGCCATTTCACGCCCTTCTGCTTTAACCCTAGATTCTGGTCTTGGAGATGATCGTTGATGCCCATAATCATACTGTAAGGCTTTCATCGTGTTACCTTTACTCTTATCTGCTATTTCAGAAGCTTCTGGTTTAACACGTGGCTCAGGCCTGTCTGACAGGGGACCAGTAGCAAACTGATACTGATTCTTCATCATTCCTCTCCCTTCTTTTGATGCAATTGCATCAGCCTCTGGTTTAACTCTCGGAACAGCACGAGCCGAGGCTGGTAATTTCTTGGCATCATGAATAAGATATTTCATATTGTTGCCTTTATGTGGTTCATATGCCCCTTCAGCCTCTGGTTTAATTCTAGGTACTGCCCTGGCACTCAATGGCAGTTTTCCATAGTCTGTAAACAGACAAGATGTAGATTTTCCATTGTGAGCCTCTGCATACCCCTCTGCTTCTGGCCGCATTCTGGGGCCTGGGGCAGGATCAGGTCTAGGGGTTGCTGTACCATTCAACAAAGTAGACACTGTACCATGACGTCCTAATTCATAATTTTGCATGCCTTCGGCAGATGGACATTTTGGCTCTGGTTTAGGTGTCTGTGGTATGGGTCGAGGAGTACCACTTCCAAATAATTGTAGAGATCCCTTATTTTTGTCTGCAAACTCCTGAGCCTCTGGTCTGACTCTTGGTGCCTGTCGTGGCGTGTTGTATGTACCATCTAAATCATAACCTGGATACGGACAAACTCTAGATTCTTCCATTGAACTTTTAACAAGTACCATTCTGAAAAGAAAAAACACAGATTTAAAAATATAGAACACTGTTGTATCCCATAAAGTCTTGTATTCCTTAAGAAAATAAAAGAATTCAGAAATGTAGTTGAGACAATATCTATATGATAATAACCATGCAAGAACAGAAATTTCAGCTTATTTCTATTATCATAGAGTTTCATTTATCAATTTGTGAAATACTGATGAAAGAAATATATGACATTTTGTTTCTGATACGGACTTTATCATACCCATAAAGCTTGCCCTGATGGTCCTGCTCAATACCAGCCATGATAAAGTCTGAATCAAAAACAATACATTCCATATTTTTCCCTTACTCCTTTTGATATCTGTAAAGATTTAAACTATCATAATGAATTTCATAGGTCTAAACAGTAGTCTCAGTTGGGTACAAGATGAAAGCTGTTTTGTCATAAAAAATGCATGGGAAATGGGAAGGATGTCATATGTGATGTTTAAACCCTAAAAACTCATAAAGTGAAAAAAAAAGCAGCATGATTTAGTTTTTTTTTTAGGCCACATCAAATTAATTAAAAGATTCTCATCCCCACCCATCCCATTTTTCCTAAGCTCAATTTGTTTTTTTATTTTCAATTATTCAGAAATTTTCTTTGAATTCCTATCAATTCTAGTGAAAATCAGTAAAAAATATAAAATAAAACACTCCCACCAACCCCAGATTTTTTGGTACAGGTGGGTGAGAATCTACAAATTAACTTGATAAAGCCTTAACTTATAATTTTCCCACCTGAGAAATAAAAAATTGAGTTTTTTTTTATCATTAATTGGCATGATTTTTGGAAAGGACCCCTCCCACTAAAAATTGTTAAAAATTCTATTTTTTATAGAATAAATCGACATGACAAATGAGATGCCTAACTTAAATGAGGGGCCTGATCGGATGGGGGGGGGGTCTCATCATGAATCAAAAAAAAAAATTATTCGGACCAATCACAGTTCACGGGAAATTCATTTTGTCAATCACGGATCAAATAATGTTCTAATAACGATTCACGACAAATTAATGAAATGGAAAACGAATCACAGGGAATTGAAATCCCTCATCAAGGAGAACGAAATAAACCCATCGGCCCCCTGTTAAATGGCTTGCAATAACGGTATTAACCAAACTATGTACAAGAAAATTTGAATGTAATTTGTCTGTGCAAAGGGAAAAAATTCTACCAACTTGATTGTATTAGAATCAAAAGAATTATCTCCCATATATTATACACTTTATTTTACTGCTTGTTCATATATACAACTTTTGCTGTAACTGGCCTTTTGCTATGATGATTGCAGTTATATGAAGCTTTCGATAGCATCAGTGGAAAGGGTAATCTGGAATTTGTCTGACTGGTCCCATGTACAAATATTCATTAATATGTCGTGTTATGTTTTTATTTTTATGTATTTGTGGATGTATCACATCCTTTATGATTCCTCATTTTTGTAATGTCTCTAGACTATTGATTTTGTAATTATCCTTTGACTTTGTTCCTAAGTTTGGTATTGTACTGTCCTAGCTTGTTATAGGAAAATTAACTGTGAAACAGTAGTCCTTATAGTCCTTAGCTTGTGCTGATTTTTTTAAATTGCGGACCATAGTCTGCCAAATCAAAATATTATAAAAAAGACCTATTACAGCTGTACAGTTCTGCAGCTATGTACGTACATGTATGAAAATGGGAAAAAGTGTCAGCATATCATTCAGGAAATGCTATACAATTTCTCTTGTTTTTCTTCAAACTGTTTGCAAAATAATTTCTTGCCTTTGAAACTGTTCTGAAAGAAATAGAAAGGATTTCAGGAAAGACGAAAGAGGGCCCATTGTGATCCCCTCTATTACTGCTTTGTATCCAAAACCCCAACAATCCATTCAACTCTGTATGATTAAATGTCATAATTTGGACAGTCAATGTGGCACTAGTCAAGTCTGACAACAACAATATGATGTCTAGTCATATATACAACCCTTCATAGGTTCATATATCATTTATATTCAACATTTTCATCAGACTTTTGCATTTTTTCTGACTGCTGAACCACAAATATTTGGAAATTGAATTATTATGTTAATTTTTTCTTGAAAAGTTAATGTTTCTATATAGAAGCAAATAAAGTTTTTTCATGTAATTATCTTACATGTATTTATGAAATATGACGTTATCAATAGGTCAAGTATAAGTACTGACATAAATGGATCAATAAATTCTCCAAGAGATAGTGTTTAGTAGTCCCTTTGTAAAAATGGCAAATACTGATAAGACTCTGAGGTTTGGCAAAAGTCTGATGAATTATGGCGGATTTCTCAGATGATTAACGTATTTTATTTGCAATTCTTCAACGAACATACCAATATTCCTCTAGTAACACCTATAAAACTCCTTCTAAACTCCTGTCTTTTGTCTGCTAATCAATTACTCAACTTTCTTTAGAATTCTATTGTATACCAATTTGTCATCACTGGAGTATCAAGGTAAACCCCTTCAGGCAGTACAAATTGGTATACAATAGAATTCTATAGAAAGTTGAGTAATTTATTAGCAGACAAAAGACAGGAGTTTAGAAGGAGTTTTATAGGTGTTACTGGAGGAATATTGGTATGTTCATTGAAGAATTGCAAATAAAATATGTTAATCATCTGAGAAATCCGCAAACAGTGTGCCAGAAAACTAATTTGCATGCGAAAAATGACATTGCGGCAAACTTGCAGCAACATGTTGCTGCAAACTTGCGGTATGTTTTCCACAAGTTTGCGGTAATTATGTACCAGAGGCTTAAATTTTTGATAAGGGTAAGCAGAAAAACTTAACGTGGCCATTAGACCGTGAAATTGAGGTCAAGGAAAAAGTCACCTGCCATACTGACATGTACTACCCAAGACCAACCCACATACCAAATATTATCAACCTGTCATTTCTAGTTATTGAGAAATGGACTTAAGCAGAAAAACTTAACTTGGCCACTAGACCGTGAAATAGAGGTTAATGACAAAAGTCACCTGCCATACTGACATCCACTACCTAAGACCAACCTACATACCAAATATTATCAACCTACCTAAAGAGAAACTTAACGTGGTCACTGAACTGTGCAATTGAGGTCAAGGTCACATGACGTTATGTCTGTCATGTAGCATTTGATTACTGATACCACTGGACCAAATATGATGTTCCTATATCAAAGCGTTTCAAAATATCCTGTATTTAGTAAATGTTAACGCGGTCGCTGTCGTCATAATTTGCATGCATATGTCTCGCTTTCTGCGACTTCCGTCGTGGGCGAGACAAAAACTGAAAAAGACAGTGGAAAAATTAACAAAAAAACAAGGAAGATACCCAAGGAAAAGTTTTTTTTTTCACTTTCAAATCACACTAGGAGAAAAAACTTGCAAAAGAAAAAAATCTACTGGGCGACTTCAAGATGAAGAACATCAATTAAAGCCTTGTTCCATTGGTTGTTTATACTTTGCACATCATCTTTATATTAAGTTCTTATGCACATTTACATATGGGTGCGTATAAATTCAGCGACAGTATCATTTCAGCCACTATCGTTTCAGTGACAATTTTTGAGTTATTCTGTATATCATTTCAGCGATGTCTTTTCTACATATCATATGCAAATTCAGCGACACCCAGTTTCAAATAAATTTAATATAAGATACATATCAAAATTTGCTGAGAAAATTCATGAGAACAGTACTATTTAGACATTTGTTAGAGTTTTTTTTTCCTCGAAGACTTGACATCAATGATTTAACCAATACCTTTTCCTAAAACATAGAGATAAAAAAAAAATAACACATGAATACATGTAACTATCAATCAAATTAAATTGAAAATGGAGATGGATAAAAGTATCAAGATAAGAGCTCCATCGAGTTCTTTATTTTTGATCGCCAAGGAGAAATTAACTGTACAGCAGATGAGAGAATTGTGTTAAGATATGTCCTAAGATATGTCTTATTACATATTCAAGGACACTGTTAATACCATCTTAAGACATGTCTTATCTTAGGACTCTCCTAGTTTAGAATATCATAATTTTATATCCTTATAAAAATATAATAAAATTATTTTAGAATAGTGCTTTTTGGTCAATATTTTAAACTGTTCTTAGGACACCTATAAGATTTTGGTGTCTTAAATTTAGGATTTATTTTAGCATATATCTTAATTTAGAACCTGTTCGTTACATGTAACCTGACTGAGGTCTTATATATGTTATAAGACCATCTTAAGACATATTTCAGTTCTAAGACAGCTACGTTAACCCATAGGAACATTTCAGTTTGAGTAATATCTCAAGGTTGGAGTATGAATAACTCAGGCCTAGCATACAAGGCACAAACTGCAATTATGGCGGATTTCCTGGCTCAATAACATATTATATTTGCAATTCTTCAATGAACATACCAATATTCCTCAAGTAACACCTATAACAAATCCTTCAAAACTCCTATCTTTTCTTTGTCAATCAACCAATCAAGATTCTATAGAATTCTATTGTATACCAATTTGTCATTACTGGAGTATCAAGGTAAACCCCTTCAGGCAGTACAAATTGGTATACAATAGAATTTCTATAGAATCTTGATTGGTTGATTGGCAAATAAAAGACAGGAGTTTAGAAGGAGTTTTATAGGTGTTACTAGAGGAATATTGGTATGTTCATTGAAGAATTGCAAATATAATATGTTAAAGAGCCAGGAATCCACCCATAATTTAAAAGGCTTTAAGTTTACATTGAGCATGTTGAGACTGTGCGTAAATTTTAAACAATCTCATAGTTTTACATAATTTAAAATGAATTTTTTAACAATCAATTTTGACTGTGAAAAAATATAACCTTCTTAACCCCTTCTTCCACCTACTTGTGGTGAACAGGGGAATATAGGAAGGGCAAGGAGGAAGGGGAATAATGTATTTTTACAGGTAAATGTAGCTGAATTAATAAAATATAATGTCGCTGAATTGATATGCTTTTTGTCGCTGAAATGAAAAAAGTTCAAAATGTCGCTGAATTTATCATCTCCGTTACATATAATCACCCCTAGTAAGCAAAGTTCTCGGCAAACAGTTTCGTACGGTTGAATAATTAATGTTTAGGCTGGTTGAGAACAATGCCAACAAATTTCCATTTTAGGTAACATAGTATAATGTTTTTCCCTGTTCTGGATAATGTATACGAAAAGTCTACGTTTTTTATCTTCGATCCACCATATCGTCAGATTGTCTAACTACCAATACTCTTCATTTTTTCTATAAATTGTGCAAGTAAATTACTATTTTAGCTTTAAAAAATGTCTATTCTCAACAATTTTGCTAAAACATAATTATTACGAATATAGGGCGAATAGGTATAAGGGTGAACGGACCCAGGGCGAACAGCACATGCTAATTTGACTATTTGATTACAGTAGTGCCTCCATTATAAGACCACCCCTGCTGCAAAGAGAATGTGGTCTTATAATGGAGGCGGTCTGATTTGGGAGGTATCAAACTAAGATGGGTTCTCAAGGATGGATTTTAAATCAATTATAATAAGCATTTATGGTTGCACTGACAGTATCATAGTTTAAATTCTGTTAACTTTTCATGTTTTTTTTTTAATTATGACAAGGAAAGAACTTTCTACTGGTTATATATAATTTTTTTTACTTTTTAATCAAATGTTTCCTTGGATTTCTGACAACTTATTACTCCTGGGGTAAATTAATTTAGGACAAAAGATTAATCGCCATCTATTGTGATTATTATTGGGGTAATTATAGGTGTTAATAAACATAACTTTTACAAAATGTAAAATGACAATTGCACTAATAATCACTATTGGGTTTGTCAATTCATGTATGGCTTGATTGTTTTTTTTTTCAATAAAAAACCCCAAAAATATGAATTAACACTTCTTAATTTTCATTAATTTTTATCTCTCACAATAACATAATTTACTTATGCATCATCTTACTTTTCATTAAATATTAATATACTTTTTTAAGGAAAGAGAAAATTTCACTGATTATGAAAAATAGTACATGTATTAGGAAAATTGGTCTTTATTGGAAGGCAGTACATTCATTTTAAACATGAAAAGGGTGGTCTTTGGTTGGATCAGGGAAGCGGTCTTTATTGGGAGGTCAAAATGCATTACAAGTGATTAATGCATGAGAAATGTGGCCACATAAAGGAGGCGGTCTTATTAGGGAGGGACCTTATAATGGAGGCACTACTGTATTTGAAATGTTTCATGAATGTCATTAAACGTTACCGTATATCTGGATTTTTTTTTTCAGAGTGAGAAAAGCCTAACGGCTGTCACTGGTTACTGGTAAGAGGAAAAATCGGATTCTTACTCTACGAATTACTGCACTCTGGTAGACTTGTTTATTATATGGAGTGACCCCACCACAAATATCAGTCAGATTCCTTTTCATGGGCTCAGGAAAATATAACAATTAGCATGTACTGCACCAGTTTCTACGGTAAACAGTTCTTCAAAATTACACTTCCGGTCGTGACATCACTTCCTCTTTAGCGGTCATTCCAATTTTCCAGTTAGGGCTCATCTGCAGGTAAAGTTTTCAGTTTGATAGCAATGATTCAAACTTTATTCATCGTGAAAATCAATGCTAAACATTCCCTTATAAGACTAGGATTACAAATTTGGTCGAACATACAGGCCAGCTAAGATTGCGAACGAGTCAGGTGCCGAAGTGCAGTGGCTACTCGCATCGGCACCAAGTCTTTTTTACCACCGAACACCTCAAAAATGTCATCAAAACACTTCAGAGATAACATTCTGACATATATAGCATATTTTGAGACATTTTTTAAATGATTGGGACCAGAGAGCAGGTTCCGAACAGGAAATCATGGTGTTGTCAAGTATAGTTGTAGTTTGCAGTGCCTCCTGGACCTTTTGGTTTGTAGCCAGCATCGCTGCCGAATGAGTTAAAGAAATATTCCTTTAGCTCAGTCGATTTTATTGGCTATATATTTACCACCTGAATACGACTCTGGTAGGCACCTCCGTGATATTCCCCCCACCAAGAGTCATCACTTGCCATACACTTGTATGACTCTTCACACACCACAACATTCAGCACCCAGCTAATTTTCTTGTTCTATCCATCATGGGTCTTTTAGTTGGAACGCAAGTGTGATCTGAGGTCATGTTCCATACAGAAAATCAGTATTGTTATTTTAACGTTACTACCAGTGCCTCCTCGTCTGGGACCTTTTGCTTTGTAGCCAGACTTGCTACCAAATGAGCTAAAGAAATATTCTGTTAGCTCAGTCAATTTTTACTGGCTATATATCTACTACCTGAATACAATTCTGGTAGGCACCTCTGTGACATTTTAAAAGTAATTTTTAACGGTTTCGAGCTTTCATTTGAATATTTTGATGTGCTCAAAAACTGAAAAGTTCCATGAAGAATGATAACCAATTTAATTATCAGCAAAAACATGACAATGATATTTGTTTTTATGCCCCCGGATTTTTAGATCTTGGTGCATATATTGTTTTTGCCCTGTCTGTCAGTGTTTGTCTATTTGTCTGCAACTTAAACCTGGCTCATAGCTTTTAAACCAGATGTGATAGAACCTTCATACTTGGTTTGTGTATTGATCATGTAAAGCTGAACACCATTATGCAAATTTCATTAAGGTCAGGTCAAAGGTCAAGGTCACAGAGGTCAAAAGGTCAAAATCTAGATTTTGCTAAAGCTCCTTAATTACAATTGCTATAGGCTTGATATTCTATATGTGAATAGATCTAAAAAAGCTTAATACAAATCCACCAAAAAATTTTCGGTCAGGTGAAAGGTCAAGGTCATTGAGTGCAAATTTGAAAACTTTAACAAAAACTTTTACATTGCCTATATCTTTTCAACCAGATGTGATAGGACCTTATATTTGGCTTGTATATCGGTCATATAAAGCTTAACACCATTAAACAAGTTTTACTAAGGTCAGATGAATGGTCAAGGTTACAGAGGTCAAAAGGTCAAAATATAGATTTTGCTATGGCTCGTTAATTGCAATTGCTAGAGGCTTGATATTCCATATATGAATAGATCTAATGAAGCTTAGTACAGATCTACCCCCAAAAAAATCAGTCAGGCCAAAGCAAAGGTCAAGGTCAATGAGTGCAAATTTGAAAACTTTAACATTCCAACCAGATGTGATAGGTCCTTCATATTTAGCCTGTATATTGGTTTAATGTATACGTAGCTGAACAGTGATAGGTCCTTTATATATGGCCTGTATATTGGTTTAATGTAGCTGAACAGTATTATTCAAATTTCACCTAGGTCAGGTCAAGGTCACAGAGGTCAAAAGGTAAAAATCTAGATTTTGCTGTAGCTCATTAATTTAATTGCTAGAGGCTTCATATTCTATATATGAATAGATCTAATGGAGCTAAGAACAAACCCACCAAAAAAATTTTGGTCGGGTCGAAGGTCAAGGTAACTGAGTGGAAATTTGAAAACTTTAACATTGCCTATATCTTTTCAACCAGATGTGATAGGACCTTCATATTTGGCCTATATATTGATCTTATTAAGTTAAGCACCTGTATGCAAATTGCATAAAGGTCAAGGTCACAGAGTTCAAAAGGTCAAAATCTAGATTTTGCGTTTAGCAAGTTAATGACGATTGCAAGAGGCTTGTTATTCTATACAGTCTGCGCCAAAAACTTTTTTCATAACTAGTCCTTTGGGCTAGCTGAGATAACAGATTTACTAGTCCGAATCCCATTTTACTAGTCCGAAAAAAAAGAGAAAAATTTTACCGTGATGAAAGGCAATTTAAATTTAGTAAGTTGTCTAGAAAATGCAATATAAAATTTCTGCAACAAATTCTTGATTGTCCTGTCGGACTAGTGGTTGAAAAAAATCTACTAGTCCGAATTCAAATTTACTAGTCTCTTGCATCGGACTAGTGCCTAACGGAGCAGACTGCTATATATGTGAATAGATCAAATGGAGGTTAGTACAAATGTCTATTTAACCTTAATTTCTAGTGATTGTAATTTTAGCATTAATTTTGTATTGTAGACATGGTTGCTACAGGGGACATAGTGTTTCACAAACACATCTTGTTTACCTTTTTAACAGGTTTTTTGGATAAAGTGGGCATCACATATACAGGCTGAGAACCCATTATTGCCAGATAGCCAATCTTACCACTTGCCTTTCCTACAAAATGCTTTTACATTTTTATACCCCGCCACATGAAGTGGCGAGGTATTATGTGATACCCTCAGTCGTGTGTCCGTCCGTCCATCCGTTAGTCCCCCAAAGGTTTCCGACTGATAACTTGTGAACGAAATATCAAAAGGTCTTCAAACTTGGTATGCAAGTTGTTGACCAAAAAGCTCAGAACCCAAAAGTTTGATGTTGGGTTCAGAGGTCCAAGGGGTTCTGGAGTTATGCCCCTTGAAACTTTGAAATTTTGCAAATTTTAGGGTTTCCGACTGATAACTTATGAACGAAATAACACAAGGTCTTCAAACTTGGTATGTAAGTTGTTAACGACAAAACTCAGGTCAAGTTCGATTTTGGGTTCAGGGGTCCAAGGGGTTCAGAGTTATGCCCTTGAAACTTTGAAATTTTGTGAATTTTAGAGTTTCTGACTGATAACTTGTGAACGAAATAACACAAGGTCTTCAAACTTGGTATGTAAGTTATTTACCCCTAAACTGAGGTCAAGATTGATTTTGGGTTTAGAGGTCCAAGGGGTTCTGGAGTTATGCCCCTTGAAATTTTGAAATTTTGCAAATTTTAGGGTTGCATACTCGTAACTTGTGAATGAAATAACATACTGTCTTCAAACATGGTATGTAAATTGTTTACTACAAAACACAGACCAAGTATAATTTTGGGTTCAGCGGTACACATTGTTGTGGAGTTATGCCCCTTTTAACTTAAAAATTTTGTGAAAGGTGGCGGGGTATCATGTAGTCCACCATTACAATTTTTCTGTGAAAGTCTGGGTTCCCTCTAAAGTTGAATAGTTTATTTCAAACAATAGATAAAATTTCAACTGACCATTTTTAGTAAGCTGGAAAGTTGTGAATGGCGAGAGTTGGTGGGTACCTGGCAAGAATGGGTATTCAGTCAGTATATTCCAAGGCAATTTATTAAACATCACAAAGCAGGTGCGTATGCAGGGAATTTGAAAAGGAGGGATTCCAGTCAGAAATCTAAGGAAATTTCCCTGAGCAAGGCACAGAAATTTTTTGGTGTACATATTCTTTAGTAAAACACCAGGATATTCATTAAAAAATTCATGATTGTCCAAGAAAAAGGGGGTTCCACCCCCTTTTGGATCTGCCAATGCAAAGGAAGTCCATTAGATATCTTTATAACAGATCACAACAATTTTCATATATGACAGAGGAATAATTAACAAAATAAATAACCAGTCCGTATTGACATTAGGAGTCGGAAAACACAAGTATTGATTCAAATAACAATATAATTGAAATAACAACGACAAATATTTATATTATATTGATGTCTATATTCCATTCAGTGCCCAACATTGTTGTAGTTCACAATTGTCGTTCTTGAAGAAACTCAGTCTTCTTTGTTGCTAACATTGAACTTTTAATTCAAATAAGAGCTTGAAACCATTAAAAATTACTTTAAAATGTTTCGAGATGATTTAATTTTTATGCATGAAGTGTTCAGTGGACATTTTTAGGATATGTTCAGTGGTATTTTTAGTTGTTCCGTGGTAAAAATATGCACCCGCATCAAGTCTCTGTGACAAGTCGCTCCATCCAAGAAGAAAAGTCACCTACTTAAAGATTGCCAACCTTTTTGTGCAAACACAGTACGTCAACAGATTTTGCCTATCTCTGATCAATTCTGAGCTACACAATGTATAAGTGGTCAAAGGTTCAAAAAAATTTTTTTTTCAAAATGTAAATCTTTCAATACTTTTATTCAGATTTAGATTAGAATTTTTATGCCCCGCCATGTAGTGGAAGGGGCATATAGATTTACCCTTGTCCGTCCGTCCCGATGTTAAGTTTTGCGTTTAGGTCCATATATTGGCAACCTCTTGTAGTATTTGATAATATTGCATCAGTACATGCACCTTGATTAGTACTACCAGATTCACCAACGATTAGGGATCCATGACCTACATTTTACGCTTGAGTGGCTTTTGTTAAATTTTGCATTAAAGTCCATTTCTCAACAACTACGCTTTATACCAATATGATGTTTCATCAAATTAATTTCCTTGATGAGTACTACCCAAAACATTGACAGTTAGGTAGCTTTGCCCTATATTTTACGCTTGAGTGACTTTTGTTAAATTTTGCGTTAAGGTCCGTTTCTCAACAACTACACATAATACCAATATGATGTTTCATCAAATTGATTGCCTTGATGAGTACTACCCAAAACATTGACAGTTACAATATGTAGGTAGCTTTGACCTATATTTTACGCTTGAGTGACCTTTGTTAAATTTTGCGTTAAGGTCCATTTCTCAAAACATTGATAATTAGGTAGTTTTGACCTATATTTTACGCTTGAGTGACTTTTGTTAAATTTTGCACATAAGACTGTTTATCATCAACTTAAAATGCTTTCCCAAAGTCGTTGCATCAGAATAAATCAACTTGATGAGTACTATCCAAATCGAGGCCATTTAAGTGACTTTGACCTACATTTTACGCTTGAATGACTTTTGGTAAATTTTGTGTTTTACATACTTTTCTCAACAATTACACAACATATTATGATTTTTCATGAAATAACTCATCTTTGTGAGAACTGATGATTCAGTAAGCTGGAACTAATTTTTATGCCTGATTGACTTACGTTATCTATTGTCATAAATTTGTCGGCGGGGCATCCGTGTCTCATAGACACATTCTCAAGTTTCTTCAGATTCCTTATTGTGTCCATCTAGTTATGGTGTCAATCTCTTAACTGTGTCCATCTAGTTATGGTGTCAAGCTCTTAACTGTGTCCATCTAGTTATGGTGTCAAGCTCTTAACTGTGTCCATCTAGTTATGGTGTCAAGCTCTTAACTGTGTCCATATAGTTACCGTGTCAAGCTCTTAACTGTGTCCACATTCACTTTAAATTACACTTGTTCAAATTTCAGTGGTCAGCATGCTACAGTCGTATCGTGCTGTGCTCAGCTTAGCCCTTTATTTCTGTAAGAAGACATACAATTTTTTCCAAACTTTGTATATTTATTGGAACAATATAGAACTTCAATTTAAAAACATAAAAAAGATATGTCACTGACCTTTTGAAAATGTTACTTTAATGAAATTTGAAGAATTTGTCAGTTTTTATACGCCCGTCTAATGTCGGACGTATTATGGTATACCGATGTCTGATTGCCTGTCCGTCCGTTTTATATGTCATGCTCTAACTTGACAACCCTTTGGCCAATTCACTTCAAACTTTGTAGTGGTATTGGGTATGATGGCCTCACGATCTATATACTTTTCAGGGAAATTTTGATTTTACTTGCAAGAGTTATGGGACTTTGTTCGTCAATTTTAAGGCTATTTTTTGTATGTCGCACTCTAACTTGACAACCCTTTGGCCAATTCACTTCAAACTTTGTAGAGGTATTGGGTATGGTGGCCTTACGATCTGTATACTTTTTCATGAAATTTCGATTTTTCTTGCAAAAGTTATTGGTCTTTATTCGTCAATTTTCAGGCAATTTATTACATGTCATGCTCTAACTTGACAACCCTTTGGCCAATTCACTTCAAACTTTGTAGAGGTATTGGGTATGATGGCGTCACGATCTGTATACTTTTTCGGGAAATTCTGATTTTTCTTGCAAGAGTTA
The DNA here is from genome assembly GCA_002080025.1 of Modiolus philippinarum. NCBI lineage: Eukaryota > Metazoa > Mollusca > Bivalvia > Mytilida > Modiolidae > Modiolus > Modiolus philippinarum. Next base: position 39,330 of record MJUU01062264.1, read on the forward strand.
TGGGACTTTGTTCGTCAATTTTAAGGCTATTTTTTGTATGTCGCACTCTAACTTGACAACCTTTTGGCCAATTCACTTCAAACTTTGTAGAGGTATTGGGTATGATGCCTCACGATCTGTATACTTTTTCATGAAATTAGGATTTTTCTTGCAAGAGTTGTGGGACTTTATTCGTCAATTTTAAGGCAATTTATTACATGTCACGCTCACTCTTGACAATCCTTTGGCCAATTCACTTCAAGCTTTGTAGAAGTATTAGGTATGATGGCCTCAGAATCTTTTTCGGGAAATTTTGATTTTCCTGGCAAGAGTTATGGGACTTTGTTCTTCAATTTTAAGGTAATTTATTTCATGTCCTGCTCTAACTGATAAATACTTTGATAAGCTCACTCCAAACTTTGCAGATTAATTTCTGAAAGAGATATCAAGCTTAATTAGGCAGTTATAAGTGCTCCTGAATTGAGAACCCCTTACCTTAATCACTTAAAGTTTTGAAGGGTGATGACGGGCGTATCATGCGACTTGGAGCAGCTGTTTATTCAAGAAAGGGGAGATAACTTAAAGTAAGTTGGGACCCCATAATAAAAAAACATATTTTGGGGAAAATTCTTATAAATGTGTTTTGCTAAAATGCTTTTGACAAATTCAAAAAATAAGTTGGATCAACTGCCTTATTTTTTAACTAACTTAGGAAATTTGACCTATTCCATGGTATTTCAGTATAGAATTATCTCCCTTTGATAAAACTTATTGAATTTTTGGCAATTATGTAATTTTTTTTTCAAACAAACTTGATACTTATTGTTCATTTTATTTAGATTATTGTATAAAAGCCATACACATTCATTTAGACAACATTCTCATTGAATTATTGATTTTTTGCTTAGATGCACAAAAGAGATGCTCAGTTTTAGACTCCCCAACTACCTTAACGTAGATAGACAGTAATATTCATATCCATGAGATTTTGTTTTAAGTAGGTACAATTGAAGAACCAATCCTACTCACCCGAAATCTGTGTAATAAAAAGCATGGATCACAATGCTTGCTCTTTCTAGAATTAAGGTCAAAGTTTGCTCATTTTTAGCCATTTCTCATAGAATGCACATGGAAAATATGGAAAAGCAATTTTTACCTTAATAGAAATGAACTTTTTATCCATGAGAATTTGATGTATTTTTGTGAACTGATAGATAATGATGTAATTTAAGAAATAATTCATGGGCGCCGGTGGTTTGTTGGAGATTTACATATGGGTGGCCATTATTTTCGTTAATATTTTACCCAGAGCGTAGCGAGGGGTAAAATAAACGAAAATAATGGACACCCATATGTAAATCGACTACAAACCAACGGCGAACATGAATTATTTCAATTCTGATATGACATTTAATAATCTGGACGGACCTATAGTGTACATGGTTATGACAGCCATTACATAAGATTTACTGACGTTTTTGTGCACAAAGCATATTATGACGTCGTCTATTTCAGCGTAAAGACTGTTGTGAGGTCGCTCATAATGTTATTAGAGATTTTCATAAGGCTAGTCGTCATGGTTTCCATTGTTCGCATATTAGAATTAATAATAAAAAGTTGTATATGTCACCAGGCATGCTTTAACGGAGATATTTTACAAAGTTTCAATTGCAAGATTATAAGCATTATTTACAAGAAAAGGGAGTTAATTCGTGGCAAAGTAAAGGAAAAATGACGTTTCAAATCTGTCATTCAATTATGACGTCACAAAGGAAAAGCTGTCAAATTACTGTTCCAGCCCCAAAATCAAATCTACCCCGTATCCGACTCTTTATTATACGCCTGTCTAATGATGGAGGTATTATGGTATACCAATGTCCGATTGTCCGTCCGTCCATCTGTCCGTTCGTCTGTCAGTCCATTTCATATGTCATGCTCTAATTAACTTGACAACCCTTTGGCCAATTCACTTCACACTTTGTAGAGGTATTGGAAATGATGGCCTTACGATCTGTATACTTCTTCGTTTAAATTTCGATTTTTTCTTGCAAGAGATATGGGACTTTATTCGAATATTAAGGCAATTTTTTACATGTCTTGCTCCAACTTGACAACCCTTTGGCCAATTCATTTCAAACTTTGTAGAGGTATTGGGTATGACGGCCTTACGATCTGTATACTTTTTCGTGACATTTCGATTTTTCTTGCAAGAGTTATGGGACTTTATTTGTCAATTTTAAGGCAATTTTTTACTTGTCACGCTCTAACTTTAAAAAAAGAATTTTCTGAAAATCAAATGGTCTGTGCCTTACAATAAACCTCACTTTAATTTTTATACCACCGCAAAAAATTTTGCGGTCGTATAATGGTATGGTGCTGTCGTCGTCGTCGTTGTCGTTGTCGTCGTTGTCTGTAGACACTTTTGTTTTTGGCCATAACTTTAGTTTCAGATGACCAATCCTTATGAAATTTTAACACAATTTTCTTTGGCACAAAAGGAAGGCTTGGCTTAGTTTTGGTATTGTGGCCCACCCGTTTTGAAAAAAGGGGCCGAAAAGGGTTAAATTTGATGTTTTAACATATTTGACTGTAGAATCTTTATTATTTATTGGATTTTGATGGGGTTTCCTTCAGTGTTTTCCTGAGGAAATTTCCAGTTAGCAGTATGCCAACAGATTTCATGTGGCATGTACCGTTCACGGGATAAATGGGGTCCAAAGGGGGGCCAATTTCAAAAATTTAATTTTTTTAGTCCGATTTTGATGCATTTTTTTGCAGTGGATTCCTTATGAAAAATTTATATAGTGCTGCACCATTAGATTTTTGATAACTTGTTCCTTTTCCAAGCTATTAGGGGCCCAACGGAGCAAAAATTGAAAACATGTGGATTACCTAAAATTTGTATTTTTCTTCCAATTTCGATGGGATTTTTTTCTCTTGATTCTCTCATTGTAGGCTTTAAGTAGTATGTCGACATATTTGGCATAGCTCTTACCGTTTCTGAGCTATTAGGGGACAAAAGGGCCAGAATTGCAATTTTTAGAAATATGTAAAATCTTTATTTTACATCAGATTTTGATGGGATTTTGTTCTCAATGTAAGCTTTCAGCAGTATGTTAACAGATTTGATGTAGCTCTTACCGTTTCCGAGCTATAAGGGGTCAAAGAGGTCAAAATTGCAATCATTAGAAATATGTGAAGTCTTTATTATTCATTAGATTTTGATGGGATTTTTATCTTTGGATTGTTCTCATTTTAAGCTTTCAGTGATATGGCAGTATATTTTGCGTTGCTCTTTGGTTTCCAAGCTATAATGAGTCAAAGGGGTTAAATTGCAATACTTCAAAATATGTGAAATCTTTATTTTTCATTGGATTTCAACCTGAGTTTTTTTCTTTGGACTTCTCTTTATGGTAGTCAACAGAATTTCTTAGCTCTTACAATACATTTGTGTATCCTAGTAATAAGTGATTAAAAGAGCTGGCTTTTATTTTCACTAGTTTGTGTCCAGTTAATTTCTGTGACAAGGTCCTTATTGTGTCCAGCAATTACTGTGTCCACATTAATTTTAGTTTACACTTGTTCAAATTTCAGCGGTCGACATGCTGCGGTCATATCATGCTGCGCTCGGCATAGCCCTTTAGCCATAGTAAACATTTGATTCTAGAAGAGTTAATGTACAAACACCTGAAACTCTGGCCTTAAAGCTCATTAAAATTATTGCAGTTGGAGTTAACATATGTGTTATGGTCTCATGTTCATTTACTCCATATGCTTTCGTAAAATATTGACTTGTTTGTATATTGATTTCTATGTTGCACATGTTGATGTAAGATCTAGACTTATTTTGTCTGTGACTGTATGATGTCTACCCAAACAAACACTAAACCAAGCACTAAGCAAATAAGATTGTGTTTTAAAGTGGACCTCCTTATACCTTAATGACACATAATTAAACTTCCTTCCTCATAAACAATCAGATTTAAAAGCCAGAAGAATATCTTAGTCTCCAATCAGATCTTGGTAGAAAATATTTTAACATTGTAGAAGGAAACTGAAACAGTTCAATTAATTATAAATGAAATATTAACAGAAGTTGTATGTAATAGTTGTCACACGAGGATGCGGTGTGTCTGTATAAGATCACCCCGATGGCTGGAGGCTGGAGGGATGAGCTTATACAGACGCACCAAGTCCAAGTGGGACAACTAAATCTCCACTTATATATAATGATATATATATTAAACGAGGGAAAACGGATATACATTCTTAAAAATTATTTCCATGCTTATAAAAGTCATGAAATAAATATTCTTTACTATAGAAAAGTGCCCCACAACGATTCTTTATTTTTTATGCCCCCGCCGTTAGGCGAAGGGGGCATTAAGTTTTACCCTTGTCCGTCCGTCCGTACGTACATACGTCCGAAATTTTTGTCAAAGATTTCTCAGCTTGTGTATGCAGGATTGATTTGATATTTGGTCTGAAGCTTTGGTATGATGAGTTGTACTGTGCCTCCCCTTTTCAAGTCCGGCGCTCATCTACTTCCTGTTTGCCAATATATCTGTACGGCGGGGGCATCCGTGTCCCATGGACACATTTTCTTTTATTTAACACAGAAATTCCAACCTGTGTAATAGGTAAGGTAGAAGTCTTGTAAAGGAGATGACCCTGGTTCATGGTGTAATAGGTAACTTGGTAGAAGTCTTGTTAAGGAGATGACCCTGGTTCAAATCCCACTGTGGACATTGTTATTTTTCAAGGCTTTAAAATCTTTATCTCTGAAAATTTTATGAATTGTAAAACACAAAATTTTACTAAGTCCAAAAAAACTGAACAGTTTTGTCCTGCCTTGACAAAAATTTAAAAAGGTAAAAAAAAATTCTTTGTTCTAACTGGGATGAGATTGCTGGGGTGATCCGACTTACCGGTAGATCATCCCTGCTAGAACAAAAGAGCTGGGATGTAACATCAGATAATCAAAAATAAATTACTAAAAACACCTTCCCATTCTTGAATAAGATTTCATTTTGTACAGGAATGTCCCAATTATAATTTGGAAAGGTCAGAATTTTTTAATAATATACTAAATAATGGTCCAAATTTTACTACTTTAAGCAACAGTTCAAAATATGGGACTTTTGAGATAGGAGCTCTCGTGTAATTAAAGGCAGAAACGATCTCCTCAAATACCAGTTAGAAAGATAACTGGATTCCTGACCTATTGAAATAAATATATGTAGCACCTAAGAACAAACTATTTATGAAATTGAAGTGTACTTATAATTTGTCCTACATGACAATTATTGAACTAAATTTTAATTGACGAAAAACAATTAATCTGTCCAGCGCTACAAATAGATTAAATATAAATCACCCTTAGCTCAAAAGTGTTAATCGTTTAGTGATTCCGTCTCGAGGTATATGTATTGATGTATTGATTTTTTTCGCATAGATTACACAAAAATGTTTCTGGAGTGAGAAAGTCTCAAAAGTCCCGTATTCAATTGGCTGTTTATTCAAGAAGATTCAACATTACTTTTTGCAACTTGCATGTCTTTGCTAGTATTTAAGGTGGTACGAGGGTCTTAAAACTTTCAGATAGAATTATTTTATATTTTAATAACTTACACTTTGTTATAAGAGCATACAAAAAATAAAATAAAAATTGGGGGTCACCGGCCATATAAGAATGAAATTTTTTATGTAAAAAAATCATGTTTTTTGGTTGAAATAGTAGGGAAAATTAGTTAATTTTTACAAATTTTAATTTATCTTAGTTACATCAGATAGATTTTTAAAAATTTGGTAGATTCTTAGCTAATATACTGTCTTTTCAATTTCCATGAAAAAAATTGGGGGTCACCGAATTTATTTTTGAATAAATTGCGAAAAACTGATTTTTTTCCTATTATTTCTTTACAAATTATCTCCCCTTAACAGAACAGGGGTTTGTTGAAAAGGTTTATATCCAGCATGGCTACCCATTAAAATGGTATATTTGATATAATTTAACTATTATAAGACATTGAAAATCATTTCGCTAAAATTCCCGTAGTGAATTCCATTTTTTGTCTCATGCGCAAGAATGATGCACAATTTTAAACCCTGTACCACCTTAAGGAAAATAATAGAGAGTTCCGAATGTCTTATAAACAAACGGCGGCTCCTTATTGTTGTACTTGTAGAGTTGAAAGCTTTATTGTCTTTTTCGTGCTTTATGCGAATCGTAAC
>MJUU01062265.1:0-14304 GCA_002080025.1 Modiolus philippinarum
AAATCTAATTTAAAAGTAATTTGCTTTGGTTCATTACTACAGTATATTTCACTTCTTTTTAATTTAACGTAAATTATTTTTTGATTCAACATTGTTTATTTAATTTATGTATTTTTCTGACAAAATTACAACATTTTCAGCTTTTGTCGACCCTACTCTGGTATTGTTACGGCAAAAGTGGAGACAGTTCCCGGGCGAAAGTTTGGAACACGCTATATTTCATATGGAAAACTTTTCTTTTGTCAAAATTAACATTGGTTTTATCTTTATGTATCGCATTTGTAAATTACCATTTTATTTATGCTGGGAAATCTAGAATATCTCGACTTTTATTGCACGCAGATATTTTTCATTTCGATTTCGTTTCATGAAAATATATAAGATTTTTTAACCGACACGGTGCACGTTACACGGTACACGGAACACGATACACGGTACACGATACACGATTTAGAACTTTCTGTATCATTCATCGTGCGAATCGTGTGCGTTCAACGTGTGAACCGTGTGCGTTCATCGTGTGAATCGTGTGCGTGTGGTAGGAATGTTGAACGTTTCCATCGCTGTACTCCATGGATCGTCAAAAAAATGACAAAGTGTTTTTGCAACCGCTGTCATCCGTTGTACAAGAGAAAAACTTTTATTGTATCAAAAATTAAGCAAACAATATTGTGGAAAAGTTTGACATCTCGCAATGTCGAAAGATATGGACTTTTCCATTACATGTACAAAGAAAAATATATCAAAAGTACGACCTCGCTACCTCTGTTATATCAATTATTGAATGTTGTTATTTTTGTTAGAAGATGACTCATAAATGTCTTGGACGAGTCAGAACAAATATACATGATAATTTATAAGAGATATGCTTCTTCATATTGATCTATTCTATATATTTTCTTGCTTATATATTTATATTTCAAACGATACAAAAGCTGCATTTTAGGTCGTTGTTTTTTTAATTGCAATACGGTTGATGTCTGTTTTGGTGTATTGTTTTCCAGACGGTTTTTCCTGCCGAATAATCAAGAATTTCAGTGCTTTTCCAAAAAGCAATCATTAGGATATTTGCAATCTAAATTTAGACATTTTATAAAAATTAGAAGATTCTCACTTATACAAAGCTCTGTCCTTAGCTAATTATCGTATTTCTTAAGGCTCTCCTGATAAGTAATACGATCTCAATTCGTTTTTTATTTTTGACTTCGGTATTCAATATGATTGATTTTAACTGAACTGCAAAAATAAAAAAAAAATATGTTAATGTTTTTGTTTCAAAACATATGCTACTGATACAGGAGAAAATTCGCATGTAAATGTGCTAAATTATACAACACTTCGCCAGTTTATGTTATGTTTGTTTACGTCCCGCATCCATGAACAAAAGAGAAAATACATGGATGTACGTAGCGTATGAATTACAGTACTTGTAGGGTAAAACATAACCATTTTATGGTGTATGGTGTATGGTGTAATGGTGTATGGTTCAATGGTGCATGGTGTATGGTTCAATGGTTCATGGTGTATGGTGTAATGGTGTATGGTGTTGCAACGTGAACCATACACCATACACCATGAACCATACACCATACACTATGAACCATACACCATACACTATGAACCATACACCATGCACCATAACCCATACTCTGTACTCGGTAACTCTGGACCATACACCAGATACACGATCGAGCGACGCGATGTGAACGAAAGACAATGATCGGGACCGGCGCAATCGAAGTTAATATAAAATACATTTTCAAAAATATGTTAACCTTATAAAGCAATGATAAAGAAAATTAATCGTGCTTTTTATGCGCCTGCAGGTGGCTATTTTCTACAATCATGAAATAATAATAATTAGCCAAAAGAAACGCAAAAACATGTAGTGACAAAAAGCGCATATCTTTTTATTTTTTGACTATAAAACCGAAGGTGTGAATATAAAACCGCAAAAACATATCTTTTTAATTTGTATTTTAACGTTTTTTGAATTTTCCGCCGAAAGCCGATGGACAATCAAATTATGTTCGCGAAGATCGCGCTGGTTCATGACATATTTTTTAATAAATTTTGCCATAAACTTGACAAAAGTAATATTTTTTTCAGCAATTTTACAATCCCGAAAACTTGCAAGGAAATATTATGATATGATCGACGTATTGATGTCCACAGTGCGCAAAATGATATTTTCCCATTGGCATAATGTTCCCTAAAACATGCAAGAAATTTACAAACACTCATATTTAGTACGATTTGCTGCAAATGTCAACTAAAACTCAAATTTGGCACACATTTGTCTAAACCATGCAACATATATGGTGTATGCATAGTATATGCCATTTTGTCAGAATACTATCTAGCTGCTGTGACTCTAATGTGGTACAAATTTCCTGAACAGATGCAACAATAAGGCTATCAATAGTATAGTACATGGTATAAATGCCATCTCATACTCAAATTTAGTACAAATTTACTGAAAATATGCAACAATATAGATAGAGATGCCATGCAATATGGTATAAATGCAATCTAGTACTCTAATTTGGTACAAATTTACTGGAAATATGCAACAATATGGATATTGATAGTATGCGATATGGTGTAAATGCCATCTAATGGTCAAATTTGGTACAAATTTAATGAAAATATGCAACAATAGGGATATCGATAGCATGTGATATGATATAAATTCCATCTAGTACTCAAATTTGGTACAAATATACTGAAAACATGCAACAATAGGGATATCGATAGTACGCGATATGGTGTAAATGCCAATTAGTACTCAAATTTGGTACAAATTAACTGAAAATATGCAACACTAGGGATATCGATATTAAGTGAAATGATGTAAATTCCCTCTAATACTCAAATTTGGTACAAATATACTGAAAACATACAACAATAGGGATATCAATAGTATGTAATATGGTGTAAATGCCATCTAGTACTCAAATTTGGTACAAATATACTGAACATGCTAAAAACATGCAACAATAGGGATATTGATAGTATGCAATATGGTGTAAATGCCATCTAATACTCAAATTTGGTACAAATTTCCTGAAAATATGCAGCAATAAGGATATAGATAGTATGCGATATGATATAAATTCCATCTAGTACTCAAATTTAGTACAAATATACTGAAAACATGCAACAATAGGGATATTGATAGTATACGATATGGTGTAAATGCCAATTAGTACTCAAATTTGGTACAAATTTACTGAAAATATGCAACAATAGGGATATCGATATTATGCGATATGATGTAAATTCCATCTGATACTCAAATTTGGTACAAATATACTGAAAATATGCAACAATAGGGATATCGATAGTATGCGATATGATTACATGCCATCTAGTACTCAAATTTTGTGCAAATTTACTGAAAATATGCAATAATAGGGATATTGATAGTATGCGATATGATGTAAATGTCATCTACTACTCAAATTTGGTAAAAATATACTGAAAACATGCAACAATAGGGATATCGATAGTATGCGATATGGTGAAAATGTCATCTAGTACTTAAATTTGGCACAGATTTACTTAAAATATGCAACAATAGGAATATTGATATTATGTGAAATGATGTAAATTCCCTCTAATACTCAAATTTGGTACAAATATACTGAAAACATACAACAATAGGGATATCAATTGTATGTGATATGGTGTAAATGCCATCTAGTACTCAAATTTGGCACAAATATACTGAATATGCTGAAAACATGCAACAATAGGGATATCGATAGTATGTGATATGGTGTAAATGCCATCTAATACACAAATTTGGTACAAATTTACTGAAAATATGCAGCAATAGGGATATAGATAGTATGCGATATGATATAAATTCCATCTAGTACTCAAATTTAGTACAAATATACTGAAAACATGCAACAATAGGGATATTGATAGTATGTGATTTGGTGTAAATGCCAATTAGTACTCAAATTTCTTACAAATTTACTGAAAATATGCAACAATAAGGATATCGATATTATGCGATATGATGTACATTCCATCTGATACTCAAATTTGGTACAAATATACTGAAAATATGCAACAATAGGGATATCGATAGTATGCGATATGATTACATGCCATCTAGTACTCGAATTTGGTACAAATTTACTGAAAATATGCAACAATAGGGATATTGATAGTATGCGATATGATGTAAATGTCATCTAGCACTCAAACTTGGTACAAATATACTGAAGACATGCAACAATAGGGATATCGATAGTATGCGATATGGTGAAAATGTCATCTAATACTTAAATTTGGTACAAATTTACTGAAAATATGCAGCAATAGGGATATCGATAGTATGCGATATGATATAAATTCCATCTAGCACTCAAATTTGGTACAAATTTACTGAAAATATGCAAGAATAGGGTTATCTATATTATTCGAAATGATGTAAATTCCCTATTATACTCAAATTTGGTACAAATATACTAAAAACATGCAACAAGAGGGATATCAATAGTATGCGATATGGTGTAAATGCCATCTAGTACTCAAATGTGGTACAAATTTACTGGAAATATGCAACAATGTGGATATAGATAGTACGCAATATGATGTACATGTCATCTAGGACTCAAATTTGGTACTAGTTTTCTGAAAATATCCAACAATAGGGATATCGATAGTATGCGATATGGTGAAAATGCCATCTAATACTTAAATTTGGTACAGATTTACTGAAAATATGCAGCAATAAAGACATCGATAGTATGCGATATGATATAAATTCCATCTAGAACTCAAATTTGGTACAAATATACTGAAAACATGCAACAATAGGGAGATCCGTAGTATGCGATATGATGTACATGCCATCTAGTACTCAAATTTGGTACAAATTTACTGAAAATATGCAACAATAGGGATATTGATAGTATGCGATATGAGGTAAATGTCATCTAATACTCAAATTTGGTACAAATATACTGAAAACATGCAACAGTAGGGATATAGAAAGTATGCGATATGGTGTAAATGCCATCTAATACCCAAATTTGGTACAAATTTACTGAAAACATGCAACAATAGGGATATCGATAATATGCAATATGATGTAAGTGCCATCTAGTACTCAAATTTGGTACAAATATACTGAAAATATGCAACAATAGGGATATCGATATAATACGATATGGTGTAAATGCCATCTAATAGTCAAATTTGGCACAAATTTACTGAAAATATGCAAAGATAGGGATAGAGATAGTATGCAATATGGTGTAAATGCCATTTAGTACTCTAATTTGGTACATATTTACTGAAAGCATGAAACAATAGGGATTTCGATAGTATGCGATATGGTGTAAATGCCATGTAATACTCAAATTTGGTACAAATTTACTGAAAATATGCAGCAGAAGGGATATAGATATTATGCGATATGAAGTAAATTCCATCTGATACTCAAATTTGGTACAAGTATATTGAAAATAAGCAACAATAGGGATATAGAGAGTATGTGATATGATGTACATGCCATCTTGTACTCAAATTTGGTACAAATTTACTGAAAATATGCAACAACAGTGATATCAATATTATACGATATCATGTAAATAACATTTAGTACTCAAATTTTGTACAAATTTACTGAAAATATGCTACAATAGGGACATAAATAGTATGCGAAATGGTGCAAATGCCACCTAGTACTCCAATTCTCTATTTATATGATTAATGAGGGTTTTGAAGGAATGGCTCATTGTACGGTGTATTAAAAAATAGAAATAGGTTCTGTTTGATGGAAGAAATATCGAAATTCTCGTGTACAATGTACATTTCACGTGAAATAAGATCGTGTTTGGTGTACGAAAAAAGGTTATGGACGCTGTACGATGATAACCCTAAGCCTTTGCCGCCTTCATAATGATATGTTAATGTACGCTCGATAATCGAAAGATATAAATGAAATACTTAATAAATAAGACGAGGGAAAAAATGACATTTTAAAAGCGAGAAAAAGCAGTACGCGAAATAAAAAACGGCAAACGAAAATCTGTATCACCCTTTATTTTATTTACACGATTGTAAATAACAAGCTTTGTGGAAAGTGTTCTGGAGTTGAGACTGAAAAATGAGATCTCGCCGAGACAAATTTTTATTGAAAATCTTCATTTTGTCCTACAAAAAGATAAAATTCATTTGCTGTATGCACCGGCCACTATGAAATAAAAACCAAAATGCAAATGCATTGTACTGGACATAGTGTACAGTGCCATGTATAGTGTATGGTGCATGGTGTATGGTGTATGGTACATGGTATATGGTGTATGGTGTATGGTGCATGGTGCATGGTGTATGGTGTAAGGTATATGGTGCAATGGTGTATGGTGTGATGGTGTATGGTATATGGTGTAATGGTTCATGGTATATGGTGTAATGGTGCATGGTGTATGGTGTATGGTATAATGGTGTGATCGGTTATGTTTTACTGTACAAGCACTGTACGCTCCAACCGGTGCTAGGGGTTGTCGTGAACTTACTATGAGGTATGAGCATATATGTCGTTGTTGAAGGCATCATGGTGATTTCAAGATGAAGAACAAAAATAAAAATATGTTCCATTGGTAGGTTTAATTGTGTATTAGTCCAATGTGCATTTACTCGACATCCTTTCATTGTTGATGGAATCTCCGAATTTAAATGTTACAACAAATTCGTCAGTCTGGTAAACCAATTTGATACTTTATAGGTGTTGAGAAGTTAATGGACTAGTAAAGTTGGTAAAAAAAGTGTCAGCCGATGAGAGAAAAGACTTCAGCAGCTAAACTTGAGTGCTTTCTTTTTAAGGCTTTACGATAACAAAACCTTAATAAAAGTAATACAAATATAAAACTTTTGATAAAAGGTAAAAATAGCATACGTAATGGAATCATGGCAAAATACTTGAGTTTTAAGATACAAAGATACCCAAGTTACATAATAAACAGTAAATTTAGTTATGCTGTACTACACGAGTTTCATCAACAGCATTATAATAATAATATGGAAAGCCATAATCCAAAAATAGTTAAACAAAGTCTTTTAACTGGTTCTTCTTGGACTACAATAGTAAACGGGCTCTGAACAATATAGTCAGAACTGAAGAATTCAAAATATCATGTTCAAATTATTTGATATTAATTATAATAAAAAGAATTAAGACCAATTAAAAAGTCTAATCTACAATGAAAAAGCGATGCAGCAATATATATATATATATATATATATATATATATTAAATCTGCTAAAATACAGACAAAAATGTAATATATAATGAATAAGAGTATTTAAGTCAATGTTTATTGTCCAAGTAAATGATCATAGTTGTCATCAGGTTTGTTTGATTTATCGTTATGGCTTGCACTGTCATACACATTATCAACGGAATGACTATATACATTGTCCATCATTTTTTCTGAAACAGAGGCACCCGGTTTGTTATATTCACTACTGTAAGGTTGTTCAGAGTTTTCATTTATTTGATTATCTGTTAACGGTTTAGCCATCTCATACTCCGATTGGTTGATTGTTTCAATGCGATTAAAGCCTGTTTCATTCGGGTCCAATATGGAGTACGTTTCATTTGGCCTGATAGGTAATACTTCGGACCGATCAAAACAGGTAACTGTAGGATCAAGCACTGCATATGAGGAACCAGTTTCAGTCTCCATCGAGCTCTGTGGATTTTCGTTTGGATCTAGAACAGAGTAAGTATTATCTATTTCGTCTAGCTGGTTATTAGGCATATCCTCGATCTCTTTAATATATTCTAGTTGCTTACTGCCCTTGTTTGTCATTTGTTCAGATTTACGTGTTACGTCAACATTGGCAATATAGTCATATGCAATTTCGTTATCACTTTTGGCTATATTTGTCAGTTCTTGATAGTGTTGTTCTTCAAGTTCATGCTGAATGTCGGTATATTGATCACCTCTTGAGCTATGACCACCTGATGATAGTGCAATACTCTGGTTTCCGGTGTAATCATCGGGTTTTTCAACATTTCCGGTTGAATTTTGTTTACGGTCGACTGCTCTTGATCTGAAAATAATAAAGATTATGAGAATTTATATTTTGATAATCTGATTTAATTCAATCCAATGACATGGTTGTGGTTTTCGTGGTTTTCCGGTGAACATCGTCTGACCATATAAGGATCACTAGTGCGCGCTACTACATCATATCATCCTCACACACAAAATTCCGAAGTTATTCACTCTTAAAGTTTCCTCGCTGCGTGTTGGATGTGCTATCATATACACAAATCACACATTAAGAAATTAAAAGAAGAGAAGAAAAGGCCACCAAAGGGACTGAGGTTAACACTAACAACAGTGGCTTGACAAAAAAGGAGGAAGACGATGGTGAAAGAAACACTACAAAGCCGACGGGAACATAAGAGAAACACAGCCCCGGAACCACGTGGGAATACTAACACTGATAGACTCCGGATGGTGTAATGGATATTGATGTTCATTCTCAAGACAAATCAGTAAAATGAGTCGTAAACAATTTTATGTTTTTCTTCAATTTATGAAAATAAGAAAATAATGTGTCGGTAAAGGAGTTTAATTTCCACTCCAAAGTTGTTGATTGCACTCCATCCCGGGGACCCAGTGTCCACGAGACGGTTGGGGAAGGAACAAATCCCATTAAAAATAAAGATGAAAAGTTCATTAATTATCGATCGATCTTGTTAAAAACCGAGAAGGAAGTACAAAACGATATCGATGGCTATATAAAATTCAAAAAGGGGAACATGTGCATCGAACAATTGTCTTCAGATGCAGTAAACTAAGCTCTTACACAGTGGACTGTATAAGATATATTTGTCCCACGTGTATTTATTCCATGTCCTTATTTCATTTAATGATACTCTGTGTTTAGAAGAACAGGTGTACCTTGAGCGTAAGCATCCCCTGTTTCTTATAAGATACTCACCGTGTTGAACATGTCAACTCCGGCCGGTAGTAAATAGAAAAAAGAAGGGAACCGGGGAACGTGTCAAAGAGACAACGACCCAAAGGGGAGTAATCCACCATTCTTCATTGAACGGCCAACCCCACACCCAACGGCAGGTCGGAGTCGGCCCCTGAATAAAGAGTAATCAAGTTGAGCGAAATAAACATCATCCTAGACTCCTAAAGACATAAAGTAAACTAACTAGAAAAAAGACAAGACACACAAAGGCTTCTTAAGACAGGCGCAGGGTTAAACTAGTTTTATTTGGCCCAAACCTTTCCCCTATAGCAAATGTGATAAATAAAAAAAACAATCGTAACAACAGTAAAATTCAGTTGGCAACAAGACTAAGTCAATTGTGAAAAATGAAACTGAAAGAACTAAATATACAGAGATTAACATGAAATCACAAGAGACCACTAGCAGTTAACTGACATGCCAGCTCCAGACCTATTACCAACTGACAAATTAAGTTATGTACCCTCAGTATAAAGCTTCCACCAAGATCCCTTCCTGTGAGGAGTTTAGCATAATGATTTCATGCATATACCGGAATACAAAACCCGTATCCATGCAATACAGATTTTAGAAATTTACAATGTGTTTAGTTAAAATGCAAAGACCCTATCAAAAATCAATGTTAATACCAAAGAAGGCCATATGTAATGACTTGAAAACAATACCATAATTATAACCCTTGTTAATTAGACGATTTAAAGGTTTTATAAGTTTGTTAGGTGAGTTTAAGTATTTTTTTACTCTTATGTAAAACATTACCGTAAAATAAGGGATGTGAAATGCCAGCCTTGATTAGATGTTTACAGGTTGCATTGTATTTATGAACTAAGTCTTTATATCGTTGATAATATTTAGTAAAGGTTTTAACTAGTTTATGATAACGAAAACCCTGATATAATAGTTTTTCAGTTATGAAAAGATTCCGTTCATTAAAATCGCAAACGTTATTACATACTCCAGCAAATCGAACAAGCTGAGATACGTTAACACCATATGATGGTGCTAATGGAAAATCGCCTTCCAGAAATGGAAAAGTCAAATTAGGTAGAGGAAAATCAAACTTAAGTTGTAGGGGTAAAGATCTGTTGTCATCTGAAAAACATTCATCTCATAGCTATCCGCAAGATATATTGCCTACCATAGAACATTTTAACTGAGTACATGTTCCATGAAAACATTGCGGTATTAAATTTATATAGTCTATATAGTTACAAATGGAGAAAATATAACAAAAACACAAAATATGTGTATACTTGTATGTTGTACCTTTTAATAAATATCAACAAGACAACTGCACATATCACCGCCAATAGAATGCCGATAGCCCCAACAGCTACTCCTTGAAAAATAATAAACAAAATAAAAATGATTTTAACTGACAAGGTTAGCAAAACCTTATAATTGTAAAAATATGCAATTTAAGGGCGTAGACCTGGGGTAGGAGGAGATAACTCCGTTTTTTTCACTTTTTTTATTACTTACACAAATAGATAGAATCATTACAATAGGTTTTATCAAAATTTTAAAACTGTAAATTTTTTTCCACACAGCAAATAAATTTTAATTTTGTCATGAAAACAAATACCCAACATCAAGTTATTTATAATGAGTGCATTTTACTCTGCATTTTTGCAATGCTGTCCAAAGATAATGAAAATATGTAAAAGTCGGATTTCTTCCAAGGGAGGTAATTTATAGCACAGATTCAGCAATATTTATGATTTTTAACCACTTTATTCTAAATTAAGAAAAAAAATGGGACGATAGAATTTTCTTAAATTTTAATATATCTTACATACTAGTTTTCTTTCTATTCTCAGTTTTTTGTGAAAATTAAACGACAGAATTTTTTACAAGAAGTGTTTAATAGTGGAAAATAGAGTGAAAATTTCAGCCTATATTATTCAGAACACCCGTGTATTTCAGATGAAACTAGTTAAATTTACTATCATTATTCATGCTTACTTTCACACTTGTCTTAACCACAGAATTTTGCATTTGAAATCATTTTAAATCAAATGCAAATTTAATTAGAGCCAATTTTATACACCACAATTAAGTCCTGAACGGACCAAATAATATGAGGAAAACAGGTATCTTTGATGACCAACAGACATAAAACGGGACGGTAAAAATTGTTGAAAATTGATGAAAGTCGACATGAACATGTATAGTTTTAATACTGAAAATCTTTAAAAAAATTAAACGAGTGGAAAATTTTAGGCTTCCCCAGGTCTATCCCCTTAAGCTACATTTATCAATGAAATCGAATTTATGTCTCATTTGTGTACAACATAAAAGATTCGTATTTCTTAGTGTAAATTCTTGAAATTATACAATATGTGATGTTAACTCTATGTATTGGGTAATGCTTATGTGTATTGGTAATGCATTGCAAGGCATTACTTATTTTCAACTAATTTAATGTAATGTGTAATGAGTCAATTTTTGCATTCCATGTAATGGTCATTCATTATATTACTATAACAAAAAATTTGTGTTATTCAGGCATTACAGTGTATTACTATTTCATGCTGTACAGATATAGCGGAGTGGAAAAGTGAATATAAATACTAGTATGCCATGTCATCATGATAATCTACATATTTTCATCCATTTTTGAAAATGATTCAATTTAGATCCTTTTGATTATTTGTTGTCTATAAGCTTTTACACGTTTTTCGGTTAATGAACTTCCAAATGGTTTAGGTTTGATGTGCACTGATGAGACATTAGTTGTCAAAATGCGCATATGCAGAAAATGGATTGACAGTTGCTTCGGTACTTTGTTATTTAGAACATAAGAAGAAATCTGATTTAGTATGTACTACATGATAACCATTATAAAAGATTATGTTGAATAACTAAATACCGAAGTCACTATCAATTTACTTTCCGCATATGCGCATTTTGACAACTTATGTTTCTTCAGTGGAGATTAAATCTAAACGTTTGGAAGAACATAAACTGATAGAGAACAAATAACCAATGTGATTAAAAAGTAGGGATGTCAACGAGTACTCGAATACTCGAGTAGCGCTCGGAAGGTACGAATATCAAGTGCTTAATTGGTACTTGAATACTCGGCATTAAAATTGCCATTCTCTTTGTTAACACGACTGCCTCCGTATTAAGGATCAATACGATTTAAAACATAATAATCTCGTTACTGCCCCTAGATATATACAATTAACTAACATATATTGATCATCTAAAGAAACGTGTAGTCAGTCTATGCTACGTAAAATTCAAAAGCAAATATCTTCGCAAATACTTTTTTGATCATGTTAAATTCTTACAAGCGATTTCTGTATTAACAAAAACAAAAAATCTGAAAAAGCGAAACATTTTGGAAGTTTCATTTTCTCAAAAAAAAAGAAAGAAAAAAAAACAGTAAATAAAAAAGAATACCTTTTCACCTTTCCAAAACAAAAAACAAAAAAACAAAAAAACAAAACAATGAAAACTGAACTCTTTGTCGTTACAAGTGTAAGACATGGGCAGAAATAACTCTGTTGGTAGCTGTAAACAAAACAAACTTTTAACATATCAATTCTTAACAGACTTTTCTTTTCGTACACATTAGAGCAAACTTGTTTCTGTTGCTTTAAAATGAATTTTTATTTGAAGAAAATCGATTTGCTTTATATCGATATTTGAAAGTAAAATGATACATACGAGGAATCAATTTAAAGAAATATCAGGGTTGGTACATGTAGCTGAGCAGAAAGACGCATTTGCGACTCAATAGTGCTTTTGAATAAATTGGCAGTTTGGTCATTTTTTAATAACTGTAAAGCCAAAAATGCACACTTTGTTATTAGATAATATTCTTTACTGAAAATTTATTTGATGTCAACCGTGTTGCCCCATGTGTTTATATAAGCGTTAATTGTGTTTTAAACAATTCAATTAATCAGACAAGCGTGTTACTAAACAAAAACAAGTTGCTTAAGAAAAACTTGTATATAATTTCGCTTTAATTGATGTTGTTTAATCAAACCTTTAATTGGCTATAATGGTACACAAAACAGTAATGCATTGGTGCCCATGTTATGGCATATGAGCAATATTATAGTAAGTAAAATATCATTGAATCATAAGAATCTTGAAGTCTAGTAATTTTCGTTCCAAAAGATCACCGAGTACTCGAGTATATTCGAGTATTGAATCCGAGTACTCGAGTGGCATTTTTTATACATTTTGACATCCCTATTAAAAAGAAATGCCAAAATCAGCTAAGGACAGAGCTTTGCATGAGGGAGATTCCCCTTAGTTTTCAACAAAATTTACAAAATTTAGATATTGCAAGGTTTCAAATAGAATCAGTTTTCAGGTCAGCAAAAAATCGGATTAAAATTATGGGTTAATCAAATGATAAAACTGTTTACATATTGTGAAACTCATTTAAGAAAAAGTAAGGCCATTCCCTTAGTCTACAAGCCTCTATATTTCATAGTAACTAAGACGTTCCCCTCCTTATGAACCAAAAAGACTGGTCATTGGTATTTGTAAATTTCATTCATGAGGGTTTGTGCTTTGATTCATTACCTTGAAAAAATACTTTCCCAACCAAGAAAATGATGTTCACTTCTTCTTTAATTATATTATTAATTATGACTGATGTGAAAACAAACTTTTTAAACAATAGTTTCAAATAAAATGAGAAAAAGATTGCTGTCAACTATCAACATGTTCCATATCACTTAATTAAACCATTGTTGTGACGTAATCTTTTGTATTAACTGTGGATTCTGTAAAGGAGATACAATGGCCAAGTGTGAATTCATGAAAAAGAATCCACGAGCCGGAGGCGAGTGGATTGTTTATCATGAATTCACACTTGGCCATTGTTTCTCTTACTTAAACCATTGTTGGGACATTTATGTAATCAAGAGATTAAAAGGATTATCGCCTTTCTAATTACTGCATTGTTATCTTCGTACTATATATGTCTTTATGAACGAAAGTTCACTCAGTGTAAAAGAAGAATTATATGGATGAAGTTGTTCTAAAAGTCGGATTTTAACCGATATCTAATATACTCAGATAAACTTCAATTGTGGTACATGTATTTTTCAAAGTGAATAAAAAGGGCATTAAATTCAGTAAAAAAATGCCGGTGAATAGTGTTGAACCTCTAAACATTATCAAAGAAGAACGAAGAAGAGAGAAAAACGTAAGTTTTATCTGTATAATGAGATACTTTCTGCAAGAACACATTTTAGTATTTTTAAACCCAGGGTAAAACTTGCACGAGGAAATTGCAGGGGAAAGAAGAGAATA
>MJUU01062269.1:10427-38714 GCA_002080025.1 Modiolus philippinarum
GCACTGAAAGTGCTTAGTTTTGTGGAGTTTTTGTGTGTTTTTCTTTATTTCTTTTGTCTGTGTAAGGTTGTCTTAATTTTAGTTTAATATATGAATTGCCGTGTTCTTCGGATTTTTTACTTTTTCCCCTCTCTCAATTTTTGCTTCGGTTTCCTTTTGGTGATGTATCCAGTACAGCTTGGTCAAATTTACTTCAATAGTTTAGAGCAGCTAGTGAAATGATATACTATGATCACTTATAGATATATTGATGATGTTCTTTCCATCAAAAACACATCGTTTGCTAAATGGATCCCATTAATATATCCGCCAGAACTAGAGATAAACCGCTAAATGTTCATCTTTTTTGGACTTACATCTCGAATTGACGAAAATGGCCATCTCTGTTCTTAAATTTAGGACAAAAGGGAAGATTTTAATTTCAAAATTATCAATTTCCCTAACATGGACACTTATATTCCGGCTTGTCCTGCTTACGGAACATATGTTTCACAGTTGATTCGTTACGCAAGAGCTAGCACAAATTATACAGACTTTCTTATTAGACATAGTTATCTCCGTGACCGCCTTATTAATCAAGGCTTCAAAAAATTCCGTCTCATTCAATCATTAAAAAGTTCTTTAATAAATATCAGGCCCTTATGGAAAAATTAGAAGTTTTTGGTCCAAATTCTTTTCACTTAATACTGAGATGATTATTTCTTTTAACTGTCTACGACCCTTCAATAGCTATTGATGTTGAGTTGCTATCGGACACTACCGCAATGGAAGAGGACGTTTGGCGCGAAATAAAACCGGTATAACCCACCATTTCTTTTGAGATGCCTGTACCAAGTCAGGAGCATGCGGTCACAAATTTTTCCGGTGGTTTCCACCTGATTTTTCTATTTGAGTCATGGACTTCGGCTTTTCATGACTATGTTCGTTAATTTTGTTATTACCCCGATTTGCACTCTTGGTGTCACGTTTCTTATTGGGTCAGAACGAAATGAGGCATTTTTATAAAGGAGCTTCCTCACATCATTCCTTTTAAGTTTGGTTGACTCTGCTTCAGTGGTTTTAGAGGAGATGATCAAAATATGATTTTCTTATAGGGTCCAATGTTGAACTATATTCAGCGATGGAGGTCGCGTTTTTTGTCTGGTCCGTCATAAATAAGCATATTTGGTCATGACCTTCCATACATCATTCCTGTAAAGCTTTGTTAAATTTGCTCCAGTAGTATTAGAGAAGATGTTCAACATGTGAAAAGCTAACGGACGGACAACAGACGCAAAGTGATGGCAAGAGCTCACACTTACCCTTTGGGTCTGATGAGCTAATAAGGCAAAACATGAAATAGTTCCAATATCAATAAAAGTTTGCTTATGCTTACCAAAACGATGTCTTCTTTGTTCCCAAGATTTAG
This sequence comes from Modiolus philippinarum, assembly GCA_002080025.1. Taxonomy (NCBI): domain Eukaryota; kingdom Metazoa; phylum Mollusca; class Bivalvia; order Mytilida; family Modiolidae; genus Modiolus; species Modiolus philippinarum. The sequence goes on from MJUU01062269.1 coordinate 11,836, forward strand.
ATATGAGTCCGAAAGTAATTTTAGGTTATTTTGATACATGTAAAGTGAAATTATATTACTATGAGGGTGCCTCACTGTATATCAAGCTTCATTACCTTCTGTGGAGCAGTTAAAGAGGCGTTTCGCTTAATTACAAGCTGTTACATAAGACCTTTGCCAATTTCTAAGGTCCTTAATATGATATACACTTCTTACATACCAGCTTTCATATTTATGTTGAGTAGTTGGGAATCTAATAAGATTTCCTGGTAGTATGCACAACTTCATATGGTTTAGTTGCCAAATACTAAGTTTTATTAAATCCTGCTTTGTAGTTTCAGAGGGATGTGCTGATGGACTTTGTGTCGGACAGACGAATGGGCATGGCAGAAAGTGGGGGGTACATACTTATCAAGGGTCACTGTTATTTTGGCTGAAAGCTAAAGCCAATATCAATTGAAGCAAGCAAAAGGATACCCCGAAGATAAGACCCATGAGTAAACATGCATTTTGTATAACTATTTAGAGTATTGTTATTGATCAATTCAATGAAAGTAAATAAAATATTATCAAGCAAAAATGTCTCTTAAATATGGAGTTGGCCTTCTTTGCCTTCTAGCAGATGATTCGGAAAGCTTTATGGGGACGAAAGACTCATGTTCATCGATATCAGTGCTGATTTGTCAAGCAACCTTCTATGCATTTCTTCATAGTTCTTTAAGTGAACACAGTTGCATATCATTCAGTTCAATCTATCTAGCTACCAATTTTAAAACAGTTTAAATCTATGTCCTTAGCTGATTTTGGCTTTCCATTTAGATCATATTTAGTTATTTGTTCTCTATCAATTTTTAAACATGTTTGAGTTTATGGTCTTCAAAATGTTTAGATTTTATCTCCTTTATCTGCACTGAAGAGACATAAGTTGTCGAAATGGCCATATGCAGAAACTAAATTTACAGTAACTTCGGTATCTTGTTATATGGATAAGTTTTACAGAAAAAAAAAGAATTTTGCAAAGAATTACCATGCAATATACAACCGAAATGATCAGAACCCGAGGGTGATGCTCAATGCTTCTTGTAATAAAAGATCTTGAATCTAACACAACTTTTGATTTTAAATCACTATTTGGTTTTTTTGATGAGGGTTAAATTTCCCACCACCCAATTTTTTGTGATTTCCTATTTTGATAATTTTCCCATCATTTTTCCCATTTCCCAATTTTTTTACCACTTTTCCAATTTTTCAAAACCGTGTCACTCCCCTCATACATGGACTTGCATTTCTAGACTTAAAACTTTGAATGTCTGAAATCAACACTTGACAAGCGTGATGGTTCGGTTATTCCAATGGTGAACTTCTGATTTAGTTCATTTGTAGTTATATTTTCAAAAGCTACGACATATGACGTCAGCATTTCACAACTCATTCACTATTCGTGTCTTTAATATGAAGAGCGATTTTGACAACAGAGCGAAATTTTCCCCTGAAATATATGCCAAGGTTATGTGCAACCACCTTCAGGGGTTTTAAGTGTGACAGACCGAAATATGTTAAATGTAACTGTATCAAAAATGAAAATAGACATTTTTTTAGTAGATCCATGGTTTGTAACTGTGGATTTACCATTATTTGATTGCTATTTGCTTTACACGACTTTCTATTGTGCTTTGCGAAGGGTACCACGTATGAGCATTAAGATCATGCTTACCTGTCTGGAGCCCTTGATGGTCCCAGATTTATGTGGTATTAAACACTGCTAGGTATTTGTGACGTTGTTCTAACTTCTTGGCTTAATCTGTGTTGTTTCTATATTGTTCCCGCACTAGGGAATCAAAGTTCGGGTATACTGTTGTTGTCTCCGTCCGTCCGTCACGCATTTTTGCGACATGAACTCTTCCATTTTGAGATTAAGGAATTCAATTTAGCTGAATTAGTATTTGCAATGGATACAATACGCTTTCGATATACAAAAAGGGTCAAATTTCATTTCTTATATGACATAAATTCCTCCCACATTTTCATTTTTTCTTAAAGAATTGTGCATGTAGTCTGCAGATGCGCAATACGCTTTTGTAATTTCGATAACGGTCCCAATTTCAGTAAATTTCCAGAAAGTGCCTAACACTTATAACCTTTCATAATTTTTGCATACAATCATGACCTTTTGAAAGTTTTTGGTACAAGAATTAAATAATTGTGAACACAAAGGTTTTTTTTAATTGGTTTAAGTATAAGTATTTGAGTTTGTATGCACTGATGAAACATTTATCAATTTACTTTTTCAATGATGGTCATCAAATTTGCTTTGCTAACATTTACAGTATTCCTAAGCAGTAAAGCTTATTTATGACAAATTTGTAGCCGAGTTGCGACGAAGTCGAACTCGGCTAATGGTGTCTGGGCGTCCGGGCGTCCGGGCATCAACTTTTGGTTTCCGCATGATGTCTTGAAATCAAAATGAAACTTGGCATAGACATGACTTAAGATCAGATGACGAACCCTATCAATTTTGAGGTTTGTGCGACAAAGGTCAAGGTCACAACTTCTAAAAATTTTAACAAAAAATTACAATCAGGAATAAAGCCTAAAATCACATGTTTGGTATTATTTGGATTACAAAAATAGCTAAAAAGTTTTATTGTTCATACAATACATGCTCTAGCAAAATAAAAAGTGCTTTGTATGGAAAAAATACCTTTGTGTATTCTGATTTTTAGTAAATTTCCTGAAACTCAATTTCAGCAACATGAATTGCCTAGATTATAAGGGGAACCCCTGCGAAAATGTTTTTGAATGGTATTCTTAAATGAGTTATAATGGATAGTGGAGCTTTTGGTTGCCATGAAAACCAAATTAGAGAACTGAAATGTTTAGAAAAAAATGTATTCTGCTACACACTTTTACCATTTCAGCAATATTCGAGAACTATATGTTAAGGGGAACCCCTGCCCAATTTTTTTTTGGAAAGGGACATGGAATATTTTGACTTCATGCAGCTATCAGCAATATGTATCATCTAGATTATAACCCCTGCCAAATTTTATCCAAGTTGGGACGAAGTCAAACATCCTGCAAAAGTTACATTATAAGGCTCTGATTGAAATAAATGAATTCATATGCTTATGTACAACTATTTCCATATCTGATGATGTACTTATGAAAATAACAAATATTTGCAACTCCGCTTTCGCGCCTTTGGTGCGTTTCCTGATTTTTTAAAACCTGTCTTACTTGCGCAAATGTGAAACCTGTGTTAGTAGTAAATCACAATTTTGGGCGATGATTCGGGGAACAATCATTTGATTTTGAAATAGGGGGATTAGAAGGAGACATGGGTCCGGACTATTTTTTTTTTTCGATGAAATTTTGATCCTGGATATTTTTTAAGTGCGCTTGCGCGAGCACATCTTCTTTTCAAACTGTACCCTTATTTTATCTGAACTTTTTGGATCCCGGCTTTTTAGTCCCTAATTTGTCCTGATTTTTTTATCAGTATAATGGATCTTTGATTTTTTTTTCAAACCCTCTCCATAAAAATCAAATAGTTTTTTCCCTTATATACTTAAATTTAATCAAGAGCAGTAAATCATTCGCTACTATTTTTATACCAAATGTATTCCGTAGCTCACATTATCCGTTACATTCATGTATGATGCTTCTTTTGCCCCTTGCCAGACTTTGAGTTGTTTGTACGCATTTCTCATAGGATTTAATGTTAATTAAGTGCCTCGCAAACGACGAATCCATAAATCAAAATGCGGTGGGGGGGGGGGGTCTGCAGGGAGTTAATTTTTTCTAGAAAAAAAATTAAGACACATGGCACCCCCTATAGATCGTCCAATATCCGCTGGTGATTATTTATTTATAATTAAACAACACTTGGTCATCATCTCATAACGAACATTCATGCAAAGTTTCAATACATCCATTCATCGGTTCTCTGAAGGATTCAATACAGTTCAATACTACATTTAGTTTCCAGCTGGCAGCAATTTGAATAAATTTTTGTCACCAAATTAACCCCACTTGTTTAGCATTTTTTTTAATCTGTAGAAGAAAATCTTTGTATTGCAATTAATTTGAATTGGAGAAAGGCGCAAGTTTGAGTTATATATTTAGATCCACGTAGAAGACCTTTTAATGAAAAAAGTTACGGTGGACGCAATTTGATTGCAAAAAGTTCGCCCTGAGCTTATAGAGGTTGATTTCTCAGAATAACAATATTATAATAAGAATACATCGAAATGAAGATTTATGCACCAACGATGGTTATCGGGAAAACCTAAAACCTTGATTTGCCGTGAATGAGTTTCGAGCTTAATTTTAAGAATTGAAACTTTAAAACAACAGTTTCGTGGAATGATCAGTTAGGAACAATTAAACATACAAAGCTAAAGAGTGACAACGGTGATATGGAATTTTAAAGAAAGCCTAGAAATTTATGGGTATCAGGTTGAATGATTCGGTACAAACATAAAGCTAAATAAAAACAACATTGGTAAAAAAAAAACATACAGGTTTGGGTAAGGAAATAGGAGTAAAGGTAATTCGAGATAGGACATAGATTTAAGTTTTTCTAAGCGTCCCCACATTCCCTTACAGTTCCACTCTTTTCTATGACATTCTTAATTCGCGAAACTTGCAGATATGGCAAGAAAAATAACTTATTTTTTTAACTCTAAGTAGCTTCATTGGTGCCATTCAATATTTTTTTTGTACTTCCAATTTTTCACATACATGTACGTAGCATGCATGAGATTCTATGTTTCAACTACTAACATTTTAAAATTTCTCTTCCAATCTCAGTTTCCATGACAACACAAACTATTTTATTCCTAAAGACTCAGCATCAGTGAAGTACACTTGCTACTTCAACATTGTTGTAATGTATTATCAAGTACAAGTTCTTTTAAAACTGGCGACAATATGTGCCGAAAATGTACTGCACATATTGTCGCCGGCGACAATATGTGTAGGCGACAATATGTGCAGGGCGACAATATGTGTCGATACGTCTGCACATATTGTCGCCGGCGACAATATGTGCAGGGGCGACAATATGTGCCGTAACAGTGACCTCGAAGTATCAATTTCAAATCAAGAGGCGTCTTTCTCTATCCAACATTTATCCAGGGACCCTAAAATCCACGTTCCAGTATCCTCTTTGTATTATAATTTCATGTACACCATGTAAAAGGGTAACTAAAGCCATTATCCCAAAAACTATTTGTTTCGTCAGGACAAAAACCGCGACTATACGAACCACTGAATAGACATAACTTCTACGGAAAAAAATAATCCTTATAACTAATTTATTTCAAAATTTCTTCCTGCTAGAACAGTTATTATATAGCGTTTTTTGCTTTAGGAACCAATGCTGTAATATTTGTTCCGTTGGAAAAATATAAAATTTTGTCTTTATAACACAGGACATAAGCATTTTCCTTAAGTACAAGTTCTTTAGACTCATTTAAAATATAAGGCCTGGTTTTTTTTTTAATTCTCAAAAATATGTTTATAGGTCAAACAGAACCTGAAACCCCGGCCTGAAACATGTTTCAAGCTAAACCTAAAACATGTTTTCAGTTAATAATAAATAGAAAAAAAGAAAGGATATGGAGTGAATGTACATGTGACAAAAACGCACATCTGTTTCAAGTTTCTTATAAAAAAAAACAAGCCCTTCATCCTGAAACAGGTATGAATCTTATGGTGGCTTTGAGTTTTTATTACTCCCTTTTGGGTCGTTGTCTCTTTGACACATTCCCCGTTTCCCTTCTTTTTTTCTATGAAACATGGTCCGATGTTTCATTAACCATTTAACCGAATGGTTGAGAGATGAAATCAATAAAACACTGAAACAAAAACCAATGACGGGTTAATATTTGAGATTTAAGCATTCAAATGACTATGCTACAGATTGTATTACAACTCGCGATAACATTACATTGTTTGTTGTTTATTGTAATGCTACTTTAAGATTCACTTTAAATGAGCACTTTGTTATCCCCAATATGCAATACGGGCTTTTGAATCGTGTTCACTCCGGGAAAAGCCGTATTTTTATACGAAAAAAAAATCAATACATCAATACATTGAAAGGGAATCACTAATTAATTAACACTGTTGAGTTAAGGATGATTTAATCGATTTGTAGCGCTTCATGTTAATTAAAATTTGGTAAAAGAATTAGCATATAGGAAAAATTATAAATACTCCAATTTCATAAATAGTTTGTTTTTATGTGGTATATATATATGTATTTCAATAGGTCAGGAATCCAGTTATCCTTCTTAGTGGTATCTGAGGTAATCGTTTCCGTCTCCAATTACACGAGGGTTCCTATCTCGAAAGTCCCGTATCACACAATATTAAAGGTTACCATTAGAGCTATCATTACAACTCTGCCTTGTGTGTAAGAATGGTTTCATTGTTACTGCCACTGTTCCAAATTCTACATGTCTGTTGTTAATCATTTCTCTAGTCTATCTGTTGACACGAGTATTCATTATTTTCATAATTAATTCAATTAAATAAAATTATTGCAAGGATCACAAACAATTCTTTTACTACAAAAACGTGCAAATATTTCAGTCCCCACATAAAAGCAAATGAACTTTTCTTCACTCAATGTAAATATCAAACTGAAAGGGTAATTGACAGCTGTGCGATAAATTAAACACATCTAATGCATTGATTTAGAGACATGAAAAACAGGTTTATATATCTGATTGATTGAATTTTTATTAATTTTTACTTCCTTTTATTCGAAACTAAAGCTTTACATTTGTGATCATGTGACCCTCCATGAACACTTTCTAAAGAAATCACAAATATAGTCGCCGCGACCAATGAAATAATGTGGTCATTTCAAATTAAAACTCGATATTGTCTTGTCAAGGTCTACTCAATAGAGCAACAGTAAAGTATTTTGGAGTAAATAAACAAAAGACGATAAAATACAAATGATAAACATGAAAGGTCTAAGCTTTAAAAACGGTAGATGCTCATTCTTCGTCTCTCATTTCCCGTAGAATTTCGTACAATTTTGAAATATTTTGACTCCAAGTAATGCAGTTGAAATATTTTAAAAAGATTACTGTGGAAAATAAACATCCTGTTTAGTGTTCCTAAAATAAACAAATGGTAAAAATCCATGAAAACAACCAACCTCATCTCATTTCTTTTAAAAATAACATTTTACATGCAATTCCTTTGACATTTTTTATACTGTACATACTTTGTATATCAGTACTATTAGGGAGCAACCATTTGATTTTTATGGGGGGGCTATGGTCAAATTTTCCATCCTGCCTTTTTATTTTTGGAAAATTGAAAGCCTGCATTTTTTTTTGAAAGCTTACGCGCGCCTGACTTTTTCTTTTCAATATCCTTAAAATTATACAGCCAAATCTACCATCCTGCATTTTTTTTTCAGGACAAGTACTGTCCTAGTTATTTTTTTCTAGATTTTTGGCGTCCTGCCTTTTTATTTTAAATTTGACCATAGCCCCCCCCCCATAAAAATCAAATGGTCGTTCCCTTAGCTTTGCTGCAGTCGGTAATGGGAGACATGGCTGAACCTAGTAAGTGTAATTTAATTATATTTTAGTATTAGGATCCTGTGCTTAGAATGTAATTTTGAAGACTGTAAATCCATTTAAAATGTAATTAATGTCAATGTTTTAAAGTGGCTTTAAGATTAACGTTAAAGCATTGAGTCTAGAAACAGACTTAATGTAAAAAAGGGGATAACAGGAAACACCTACAATGGCTGAAAATTACAATTGCATGCAACAATCTGCTACGAAACTAAACAGGGAAAACACGAATAAAACGAAGGACAAACGCAAGCAACGATAGGAACTAAGGACAGCCGGGCTTGGTACCGGCACTAGCAAAAGCCAGCGGTAGGGTTAAACCGGTTTATAGGTACCCACACATATCCCTTTATCCCGTTTCCCTATAGTAATACAATAATAAACATAGGAATAAAACCCAATAAAGGTAGACTGCTAACTCCATGATCAAAATCTTGAAAGGAAAGAAAATTACAATATGTAAATATGAAAGATGGGACAAGGGGTGCTCGCCATTACACTGTCGGCTTACTAACGCATTACGTAAGAAAAATCAAACCCAAAACTTCCCGAAATGTTTGTTCAAGAATCATCATATATTTCAGTAGACATCGGCAGTATTAGCTATAGGGAGAGGTCAGTATGTGTGTAAAATTTTAGGGTCACTAGATCTCAAAGCTAATTTTACGGATCAAAGCAGAGTATCTTGTCGATATCCCCTTATTACATAAAGTATGTAAACACAACTTCTAATTATAAATATGTATTGGCTTCCTAAACTACACAAAAATCCTTTCAAATTAAGTTTTATTTCGGCATCAAGTAAATGTTCAACTACACATATTTCTGCGTTATTGACCAGTGCACTTACTACCATAAAAAATCTCGTCATCAACTTTAGCAACAAATGTTATGAATATAGTGGAATTAACTACTTTTGGAGTGTTAAAAATTCGGTAGAAGTTTTGGAAAGACTTCGATCTGTTAATGAAGCATACACCTCCGTCGAAAGCTATGATTTTTCTAACCTCTATACTACATTACCGCATACACTCATCAAAGAGAAATTTTCGTATTTGATCAAATGGTCCTTCAAAAAATCAGGTTGTACGTACATTTGTTGCAATACATTTAAATCGTTTTTCAGTGACGACAAACATGACAAATATATCAACTTGACTTGTCAGGATATGATAAAAGCATTAAATTTTCTTCTTGATAATATTTTTGTTCGTTTCGGTGATACAGTCTATCTGCAAAAATATGTATTCCTATGGGTACCAACTGTGCACCTCTCATAGCAGATTTATTTCTTTATTGCTACGAGTCACAATTCATGGAAAAAATTCAAAAGGACCCTTCTAAACAGCATTTAGTGGATAAATTTAACAATACATCCAGATATTTGGACGCTATTTTGGCTTTAATTAATCCTGAATTTTCTAAATTTACAGATGAAATTTATCCTGCAGAACTTTCTTTAAATAAATCCAATAGCAGCAGTTATTCTACTCCTTTTCTTGATCTTGATATATCAATAAATCAAGGAAAGTTAAACACTAAGGTTTATGATAAAAGGGATGATTTCTCATTCCCTATAGTCAATTTCCCCCATCTCGACGGCGATGTTCCGTTAGCCCCTTCTTACGGGGTCTACATTTCACAACTTGTTCGATATGCACGAGTATGTAGTAATGTTTCTGACTTCAACGACCGAAATCTTTGTCTCACTGAAAAATTTCTGCATCAAGGGTTTAGATATCATAAATTGATAAAAACATTCTCTAAATTTTATTATAGATACATTGACTTATTAAGAAAATTTGGTTCTACATGCAGGGCTCTTATACATCAGGGCATTTCACATCCAAACTTCTATGGAAATATCATTTACAAAGCGCATAAATTCAAAAATTGTCCTTCCAAACTTCTTAATCCGTTGAACAAACTTATTCATAAAGGATATAAATACAGCATTGTTGTTAAATCTTTACTTCTGGTTTTTGTTGGCAAAAATATTGATCATCTCCTAAATGCTTTACACCATAACTAAATTTAAACAATTTTTCATATTGGCAGTATTTGGCATTGAACAATATCATGTTCTTCTTTCATAATTGATGATGTTGTAATACCAAATCTATTTAGAAGTATTTCAATTGAAATTTCATATGTAAGAAGGCTTGATATCATAGTCAACGAAAATTATGTCCTTAACTAGCTGTCAGTAACTGCGAGCATTTGTTCGAACAGTACCTGTATGTATTGTCTTCATGTTTTATGTACTTCATTGTAAGGGTACTCGTCTTGATAAGTTGGACTATTTTCTAGTTTGATTTTTACTGTGAGTCTTTTTGTGTATTTATTTTTAGCCATTCACCACACATAGGGGGAGGGTTTGGATCCAAGAAAACGAGTTTAACCCCACCGCAATTTTTGCGCCTGTCCCAAGTCAGGAATATGTTGGTCATTGGCTTGTCCTTGTCTTCTTATGAAATTTTAGTTTCTTGATATTTGGGTTATTGGATGTGGTTTGTTTCCATTGATTTATTCACTTTTTTACCTTTTCGGGGCCATTTAGGGCTTACTATATGGTGTGAGGTTCCTCACTGTGTTGAAGACCATATGGTGACCCCTAGATGTTTTGTTATTGGTCGTTTTAACCTGGATATGGGATGTTGTCTCCTTGACATTTACCCCATTTCCTTTCTTTTTCATGTTTACGTAAATTTTGTTAGTAACAACTCAACCAGAGCAAGTGTTTCCTGCTCTGTATGTATTAGCTGGTGGAAATATTATGTGCAAAATGTAGATCCAAGGCAGGAATAAATCTAATAGTATCAGGAGATGTATTCAAATCTAATCACTTCAGCAGATCGTTACATTATTTGTTTACCCAACTTATGATGTCATTCTTCACTCATCAAAAATCCTTCAAGAATTATTTGGGTAGTAACAACGGCAGTAGAATACCGAAGGAACAAAGGGGGAACATCCACAAAAATTGAAGTCCAAAGACATGGCCAAAACGAGAACACAGAAAACAATGGCGCCAGCCACAAAACAATGATGTTAGACAGACACAAAGCATAGAAATAGAAATCACAACATCCAAAACAAAGGCACTCACAGTGTGAACTCTAGTGAAACTGAGAGTGACATCAGGTGCTCCGGAAGGGTAAGCATGTCCTGCTCTATTAACAGCACCCGTCACACTGTGAGTGAGTCAATCCAGGAAAAATGTCAAAGTCGGTAGTCAAATCCGGGAAGACGTGAATCTAGCTGAAAATGTCCAATTTCATTTGAGATACTGACACGTCAAATGCATCAATGATGTTATGGTGACGGCCATAGAATTTCTTGAGGGATGAAATTAACATAGGTTGAACAAATCCCTGACTAAGAAGCTTTGGGGACAGTGTTTTTGCTCTGTTAAAAAAATCACTGTACAAACTACACGCTGGACAGTATCGAATCAACTGTGAAATGTACACTCCATAGGCTTGAGAGGTAGGTATATTGCTGCTAAGAAAGGGAAAGTTCACAATTGGGAAATTAAAATTATCACGCTTTTCATATAGCTTAGATTTCAAACGTCCATCTTTGTCAATATACAATAAAAGATCTAGGTACGAAGCTGAAGTAGGTGTTTCAGTTGTTTCTTTAATCTCAAGCTCATTGGGACAGATCTGATGTAAATACTCCTTAAATTTAGGATTAGTAAGAGAAAGTACATCGTCTATGTAGCGGAAGCTGAAATTAAAGGACTGGGCTAAATGTTTTTGTTTTCATTGAATAAGCCCTTGTAAAAACTTGGCCTCGTTCGAGTATAGAAAAAGGTCAGCTAAAAGCGGCGCACAGTTGGTTCCCATAGTAAAAGAGTTTAACGTCCAGTGAACAATATTTCAGTCATACCAGGTCGAGAACAAGTTAATCAATTCCAAAAGAAAATTTAAGTAAAAGAAGAAGAAAAAAAAAACTAAGTGGAAGGGACAACGAGTTTTGATTGTTACTGGAAAAGAGGAAAAATGTGTAGGGGCAGAAAATTTAGCCTTCTATACGAGACACATATGGATACACTATCATACTTTCAAACTTTGTGAAAAAGAAAGGAAATGGGGTAAATTTCAAGGAGACAACATCCCGTATCCCGGTTGAAACGACCCAAAACAAAGCATCTAGGGGTCACCGTACGGTCTTCAACACAGTGAAGAACCTCAAATCATGTATCATTTTTTAATTGTTTTGCATTTTTTAAATTTTTTGTAAATTCAAAATGTTATTCCGATCAACTGTTATTTGCCCACATCTCAGGATTTTATCATGCCAAGTTTTCTGACTATTTACTCGATGAGTGCCCTGTGGTTGTTTATGTGTTGTGATTGTCTGCTGTTGATCTTTTTGCCGGGCAACGGATGACAGCGATTGTAAGAACACTTTGACGGTTAATTGTATGTTTGTTGACAACCCCGAATCCATGACATGAAAAAAGATGGATGTAGCGTTACCCGACATCTAGCAATGAATACCGCTCAAACCGGTGCTAAGGGCCGTCTTGAACTTACTGTGAGGTATGAGCAAAGCTCATTGTTTAAGGCCTCATAGTGATTTCAAAATGAAGGACAACAATAAAAGTGTTGTTCCATTGCTTGTTTTTACCATGTATTTGTAGAGACTTTGTCTCATGTGTATTTACTCCATATCCCTTCATTTATCATTACAGTGACTCCTCTCTTCTTAGAAAAATAAAGAAGGGGTCTTTATACTGCATGGAGCGTTGCGTTTCTCTACACAGTTCGGCTACAATGATTCGTGGCCAGCCTTTCCGTGTTATGACCAGACTATCCAGCGTGGACAGGGCATTCTGTTATCCACCAGCTAGGGATGTGCGCGGCAGCTCTGTAGTCTTGGTACCTGAAAACTGATTCAGGTACCGGGTCTTCGAGAAGTAATAAACATCTATACTCAACAAAAAAAGTTAAGGTCCATAGTTTTCCATTTCCATTACAAATGTACTAAGTTTTGGAACACAGTATAATAAAACTAAGTCGTACATTACAAAATCAGTCGTGGACACCGTGTCTATTGTTTTCGTGATTATCAGGTTGAACTTGAAAAGGTCAATGGGGTCAATTTTCCATCTGGTCATGCTTCTTCGAAAAACACAATCGCTGAAATTTTGCATTTTTACCCCAAAAATGTTCGCGCTTTGACAACAATCAAATTTCAACAGCAGTAGAATACCGAAGGAACAAAGGAGTGAAATTTACAAAAATCGAAGTACAAAGACACGGCCAAAACGAGAACACACAGAAAACAATGACGTTAGACACAAAAAACAATGACGTTAGACAGATACAAAGCACAGAAATTGCAACATTCAAAACAAAGGCACTCACAGTCATGAACTGATTGAATGAAGCTTTTTATGCCATAATTTCTATGCGGCTTTTGTGTTTCAAACGATGCTGTTGGGTCAAAATATTGAATTTGTGTACCATACCCTTTTAAAATGCAAAAGTGTACATTTTGGTATTGGTAAAATGGGTACAATTATGTGAATGCCCGTTTCTTTGGCAATTTTCAACAATTTTCAGTGAATCAAAGTCCGTATGCAGCAAAAAAAAAAAAAAAAAAAAAAAAAAAAAAAAAATGAACAACTGAAAAAAAAATGTCAAAATCACGATTTTTTTTTGTAAAAAGGTGATTTTTCGAATCTCAGAGATTGAAAATTGCAGAAAATGTTCATTATAGTAAGTGTATCCAATGCAAAATTTCTTGTCGATCGAAGGAATGATTATGCTCATGCATCGGGACGAAAATAAAGATACACTATTTTAAATGCACATGGCCCTTAACTTTTTTTTTTTGCCGAGTTCTTCGTATTAATTAAAAGATTGTTTTAGTAATTTGTATACTGTACTAATTGAGATATAAATATGTCAAATTCTGGGTCAAAATGAATGACAAAACTGGGTTAGGATAATTGAAATTATCGTGTTTGTTATCAAGGCTGTCCATCTTTGTCCCTAAATTCATCAAAATTATAGTTTGTTGCAGTGTATTCGAATTACTGGGGGGGGGGGGGGGGGAGCATAAGAAGAAAGTACACAGTGTAATGTGTTTGTAAGTAAGATAATGTGACAATCATGTATCACAATGTAAAATTAAGCGAGGTGTTTTTAGCTGGTTTTATATTTATAAGGATGCGTGGGATGTAGAAAAGAATCTTTCGAGTAATTGTATCGTATTTCCCTGGTCTTATATCAGATTGCTCGACTGAATCAAAATTCTTTAACAATGGCTTTGTGACATTGGAAAAGATACTTCCGACCTTATTTCGTCCGGAGTTTTAGCTGACCTTATTTTGTCCGTGTGACGGATTGTTACTGACATTATTTCGTCCGTGTGAGGGCTTTTTAGCCGACCTTATTTCGTCCGTGTGACGGAGTTTTAACTGACATTCTTTTCGTCCGTGTGACGGATTTTTGGTTGACTTTTTTTGTTTCGTCGGTGTAACGAATTTTTAAGATAAAATCCAGTATCATATTTGGTTTCTGGCAAATAGATCTTGTAAAATCAAAATTTCAACTTCTGTAAATTATATACAAGTTCTTCTTGTCATTTTGTAATTGAAAAAATAAAGAAAAGAAAAAAAGGAAAAAAAGAGATAAAACAAACAAAAACAAAAACCAATGTAACATTAACACAATTCAATTTGAAGATTCTTGCCAAATTTCATTTTGAATTGTAATATTTCCTAAACATATCAAAACAAACGATGTACAAAGACAGAGTCTTTAAGTAAAAAAACATTGTTCCGCAACAAGAGATAACATACTTTTCCATAGACATTTGTAGGAAATATGTTTTATTTTTATTAAGACGGTTGATTTTGCTGTCGTTTAAACATTTTTGACTTTATAAACAAGCCTGACCATGTTCTATACGTTAATACAAAAATACCCTACTGATTTCGTATATAGAAAATGTATGTGACGAATGCGGATACCTGTACATATTTTAATTTTCAAAACAACTTAACCATCATTAAAATACAGTTAATATTGATTATCCCATCCATTTAAGTCTTCTTCCTTTTCAATCTGTACTTTTATAAGACTTAACACTTTTCTGGTTGAATTGACAAAGTTATTACTTAAGAGATAAAATGTTCACGAAAATTCCCTCATATTTAATTGTTAACTAAATTTAAATCATATACGTTAATCTGAAAATAGATATAGCGGAACAAAATGTTCAAACCATGGACATCAGAAATTCAACAGTTATTTAATACATTAGGGAGCGACAATTTAACTTGAAGGCGGGCGGGGGACTGTGTTTTTTTCTAAAAAAATATTTTAGAGCTGATTTTGTGTGAAAAAAAATATTTTGGCTGCCAAAATGATGAAAAAAAAATTTCTGAAGGAGGCATTCTGCCCCAAAAAATAATGTTAATTAAAAAATAATATTTTGTTGATACACGTGAAAAAGAATAAATATTTTTTTGGCGCGAAGCGCTAAAAAAAATTTCTGTCAAAAAAAAACCCCATACCCCCCCCCTTAGGTTAAATGGTCGGTCCCTTAGCATTTTCCTACATTCTTCGAAACAACGCGATGCTGAAATGTTCTGAAACATTTACTGTTATAAAAATTATTTGATGATTGACTTTATCAAATGATTGTAAATTAGTTTTGCTAAAAATTAATGAACATTTGAATTGTATCTATGTTTATTTCCTGTTATCAATAGAATATTTAGTAATTAAAGTGTTCATGAGGATGATTTTATATTGGTATCAAAATTATCATTAGTATTATATGGTTAAACTAAGTCACGGTTATAAGTATGTTTCTGTGTTAATTAGACAGGGTAAGCTTGACCTGCATTTACGGCAAGCCGTTGGGGAACTTGTCCCTATTTTTTGAATATTAAAAAAATAACAAAATACAGAATTTACTGTTAATTCATTTTCTGCATATGCACATTTCTTATGTCACATCAGTGCAGATCAACCCAAAACATTTGGAAGTCCATTAACCAAAAAACGTGTAAAGCTAATAGAGAACAAATAACCAAAAGGATCTAAATAGAAAACCAAAATTCAGCTAAGGACAGAGCTATGCATGAGAGATACTCTTTAGTTTTAAACAAAACTTTGCAAAATTTAGATATTGCAAGTTTCAATAAAATCGTACGAAGTACTGACTACTGGGTTGGTGAATATCCTCTGGGACTAACAGTCTACCAGCAGAGCCATCGGCCCAGTTGTAATAAATAACAAAATATCGAAGTTACTGTTAATTTATTTTCTGCATAAGCGCATTTCGACAACTTATTTCTCATCAGTGCAGATCAAACAAAAACATTCCATTAACCGAAAAACGTGTGAAAGCTGATAAAGAACAAATAAACAAAAGGGTCTAAATAGAAAAGCCAAAATTCATTTTAAAAATGATAGAGCTCAGTCGCTTATAAATAGACTACTTAAGCAAGGATACGTTACCAAAAACTTAAAGTCATCACTACAGAAGTTTTACGGTCGTCACAGCTGTATTGTGTTTACACTCAAATTTGCACTTGTCATATTGATTCAGGGTTCAATGAAGAACAACAATAAAAGCGTTGTTCCTTTGCTT
This sequence comes from Modiolus philippinarum, assembly GCA_002080025.1. NCBI lineage: Eukaryota > Metazoa > Mollusca > Bivalvia > Mytilida > Modiolidae > Modiolus > Modiolus philippinarum. The sequence continues at coordinate 28,044 of MJUU01062269.1, forward strand.
GTTTTTCACCATAAATTTGTAGAGACTTTGCCTTATGTGCATTTACTCCATATCCTTTCATTCACCATTCAAGGCCTCGACAATACAGTTTGTCCGATTGCCCGGGACAAGTGGATACGTCTGTCGGACAAGTGAAATTCAGAAGTCACTTGTCCGTCGGGACAAGTTAAAATTTTCGTCAAAATAGGATTTCAAATCTGCCACAACGATGCGTAATGAGAAAATTTATTTAGATTCCTCTAAAACATTTTTTTATGATGAAATATAAAAACGAAGAACGAAAATATTGACCGATTTCAACGTAAACATTTACGTTTTCACTCGTGTCCGCCATTTTGATAATACCGATCGTTAGACGAAACGAAATGAAAATCAGTTTAAGCGAAACGAAATTTGAATAAACCAGTACATATTATTGACATCGATGAAACAATTTGATATGACTTGAAACGATCAGGCACATTTATTTAAGACATTCAATGCAAGAGAAAATAGTAAAAGTTCATAATCATGAAAATAACATGTTCTGCAAAGTTCAAAATGAAATCTGTGTAATAGAAAGACTGAATGAAGAAACATCTATAGACAAGTCCCCATTAAACATGTATAAATCCCCATTCTAGCATTTTTTGTTACTTTTGAATATTTCAAAGAATATTTGTTAACCCAATCAAGTCTGACAAGTCTTTTTTTAAATCAACTTTTTTCAGTAATGTCTAGGGTCTATAAACGTGAAATACCAGATTTTCAAAAAATATGTACATACTTGCATACTGATCTACTTCAGAATACCCAGGTACAACTAAAAAAAAATTTCTACTTGTTTTGTCTTCAATTTAATGTACTCTTTTTTTAAACTACATAAGCCTTTGTCAGTATGTATCATTTCTATGAAATAACCAATACACTTTTATTTCTTTGATTTTTTTCTCTGATACTCTTTTTTGGATATTCAGTCAAATATTTCGGACAAGTGATAATTTCATTCGGACAAGTAAATCTTCAGAGGTACTTGTCCGAAGGGACAAGTTTGAAAAAAAGTTATTGTAAAGGCCTGCATTCAATGAGCAAAGGGGGTAGTTTAGTTTAAACTTGGTTTATTTGTGAATATAACAAAATGGATAAGACACAAGAAAGACATACTTATGAAGTCTTCTCCGGTTTACAATTATTTACAATATTATGACATGCTAACTAAATTACTAGTGTCATATTACAATTATATACAAGCTTTATAAAATAAAATGAACACATAGAAACAAAAAGAAAAAAAAGAGAATGATTGTGTGGTGGTGCGTGTGTGGATAGTTCTGTGGATACTTAGACAATAAGGAAACGTTCAGTTTTCTTAATATACTTATAAACATTGTGTAAAACAATTTCATATTGATCAAACGTAAGCTGATTACTTAAACCAATGAGAAGATTCAAGTCTATTCTACAATATCCTTGTACCCAGTTTAGATCATTTTTTAATACTTCTCTTGCCTCAAAATAAAGAGGACATTCAAGAAAATAATGGGATGCGGACTCGTATGGATGGCCACATCGACATGAGGCATTTTGGATAATATTTACTTTATGGAGATCACCATTTAAAAAGGATGCCATACATCGCAACTGAGTTAATATTATATTCAATTTCCTGGGACCTATCGAGAAATGTTTTGGTACAGTTAATATTTTATATGTATTTTTTAAATAAGTTTTAAATTTAGATTTACTCGTAATATTCCTAATATCCAAGTCTATATTGTTCCATTGCCGAATAGTTGACGGGAAAAATGATTCGCTAGTTAAAGATCTACAAAAGGGAATGATGATATCGTTACCGTTCCGCAGAGGATACGCAGTTGTTGACTGAATACTCGGTGGCATCAGTACATTCAAATAATCCGGGGCAGTCTTATTGTAAATCGAATGAAATAGTTGTATTTTTTTCCGTTCCCTTCTAGCACTTAATTTTTCCCAACCTATTTCTTTGTAAACTAGATCTGATTTGGTAAAAACGGGTAAACCAGTTATTAAACGTGCAGCTTCCAAATGCAAATTTATTTATTTGCATTTACAGTACCACAGTTGTCCCACAATTCTGATGCGTATTCAAACAGCGGACGTATATAGACCAAAATAATTTTTCTAAATTATTTCGAGACAATTTACATTTAAGCTTACGTAAGACATTAAGGTGTTTAGAGACACTTGATACAATATTTGCAATATGCACATTCCACTTTGCGTCATTACTAAATGTAACGCGTAAATGTTTATGCGTATCACTAAGAGGAATGGACTCCCCATTTGACAGAAAGGTCAGATCATTAGGGATATTGTTATTTGTAAACATCATGATTTCTGTTTTGCTTGGATTGAAGCACATTAGCCATTTATTTGACCATTCATCCAGTTTCTCTAAATTATGGTCAATAACGTATTTGATTTGTTGAACATCACAGCTAGAGTAACCGAATGAAGCGTCATCAGCAAAAAGCCTACAAAGTGAGATAAGATTATTTGCAATGTCATTGAATTATACATTTAAGAGAAGTGGGCCAAGAACAGACCCTTGAGGAACACCAGCTGATATATTACAAAGTTGAGAGGACGATGATGCAATAAGAACTCTTTGCTTTCTATTGTTTAGGTGTAAAATTACAGGACAATTGTTGTGACTAGGTACACAAACAAAATGGTGGGTAAATGGATTTTATGGCCAAACGTTCTCTAACGTTACTATTGAGATGTCGTAAATATTGAAATGAAATGACCATACCAGTACTAAGTGAAATCACAGTTTGGACCGAAAAATCAATTTAGTATTTAGTTAATCATAAATGTCATTCATGTTAGACTAAGGCTTATGTGCAGTTCCCCAAATGCCCACTTCTATCGGGCAAAAAATATATAATTAAGTCCTGCATGTTTATGTGTCCATCCTGTTGAAGAATCAATTCACCTTTTCATGAAATGTTCATTTAATGAATAATCTCGTGTTGATTATTTCAGTAGGCTACATATATATCCTATCACTATCGTATTGTTGTTAGGCGGTGACACAACTCTTTCTGATCATCAAAACATTCAAATGGTTAGGAGTGCACATTGTTTAATTGCAGGTAGTCGTCAATTTAATAATGCTTTTACATAATCCAAAGGAAAATTATAAGTACATTTCAATTTCATAAATAGTTTGTTTTTAAGGTGGTATATACTTTTTTTCATTAGGTCAAGAAACCAGTAAGTCCCGCTAACGGGTATTTGAGGCGACCGTTCAATTTCACGAGAGGTCCTATCTCGAAGGTCCAGTATTGGCATTTCATCTCCTTCGTAATCTCTTGACAAGTTGTCGAAATACACATATGCAGAAAATAAATTCACAGTAACTTCGGTATTTAGTTGTTTGTTACCACTGGGTCGATGCCACTGCTTGTGGACTGTTAGTCCCCGAGGGTATTCACCAGCCCAGTAGTCACTACTTCGGTGCTGACCCGAAAACCGATTGTATTTTGAACCTTGCAATATCTAAATGTTTGTAAATTTTGTTGAAAACTAAGGAGTATCTCCCTCATGCAAAGCTCTGTCCTTAGCTGATTTTGGCTTTAAATTTAGACAATATTGGGTAGTTGTTCCATATCAGTTTTTTAACATCTTTGATTTTATGGTCTTCCAAACGTTTAGATTTTATCTGCACTGAAGAGACATAAGTTGTCGAAATGCAGAAAATAAATTCACAGTAATTTCGGTATTTAGTTATTTGACAAACCCTACAATAATATCCTGACAATGATTTTCCTCCATGTATTCTGATATCAACAATATAATTATCCCTTCAATCGGAGATACACTAGCAGATATGTTATGATCTTGTTCGGCCATTTTGATCTTACCACGATCTTGATCTTAACACAATTTTGATAAGGTTTTAAGCTAATTTTTGAAGATAATTGTTTTTAACGACAAGACGTTTCAATCATCACTTGCTTTTTTCCTTCGGTATTCTACTGCCATTGTTTAAGATAGATAAGATCAAATAATTGCGTTCAGAAGCGTTCAAAATGAGTTAAGTTTGTTAAGATCAAACAAGATCTCGATCTGATCTTGTTTGATCGGGACAAACTTAACACATCCTGGTCGCCTTTGAACGCGTAAATCTTGTTTGATCTTGTTCAAATGAATATGTCTTGATCGTATCTTGAAATACATCTGACAAAATTGTGTTAAGCCTGATAAGATCGTGATATGATCAAAATGGCCAAACAAGATGAAAACATATCTGCTAGTGTTAGCGATTTAGTTCATTAACTTCATGTTGATTTTTTACGAACGGGATTTACGTTGTGAATGTGACTTTGTTTGGGTTAATTTATATGTATTAATTTCAGGCACTGCTGCAATATTCGACACGCACGATGGTTTAACAGAAGAAAAAGATTAAACTGGACTCATAGGCAGAAATTTATTATTGGACAAAAAAAAATGCAAACGCTAAACACAACCCGACACTTCTTTCAAAATCCCGTTTAACTCCTTCACACAATGCCAACTAATAAGAAGTTTATCTGTATTGTGAATCATTGGCCTCCTTGACGTCCATGGTCTGTGCATCTCAAGGAAAAATCATTGAAGGAAACTCGCTGCTCTAAATGATAATAGATAGGATTTCATGATCAGATAAATGTGATTTTAAAAGAAAATTGTAAAAAGAATTTGTTTAAGCGAAAAAAGTCAAAGGTTCCTAATTTCGTTTTTGATATACAAAATTTTCAAATTTGTTTTGGAACCTTGTCTTCAAAAAAAAAAAAAAAAAAAAAAAAAAAAAAAAAAAAAAAAACTCGTAATATTTCATAAGTTATAATTACTTAGAGTTTTACCATTAATAATTGATTAAATGAAAAGAATGTACTCAAAGTTTGTGCATAAAGTTTTTAAAATGGAATATGAAACAAAAAAAGGGGCTTCATGGGCGAAAAATTATAATGCTATAAAATGGCTAAAATCGGAGTAGTCTGCACATAAACATGAGTAGCGAACCTCCTTAACAGGAATGAGCATTATAAGGTCCTTGACAAAAATAACTTATTTTCGTTCACATTTGGTAGAATTTGTTGTCACCATCGTTATATATTTCTGACACCAAAGAAGCAAACTCATTATACGAATAACAAAATACCCAAGTTACTGTTAATTTATTTTCTGCATATGCGCATTTCGACAATTTATATTTGGAAGTACATCAATCGAAAAATTTGTAGAAATTGATAGAGAACAAATAACCGAAAGTGTCTTAATAGAAAAGCTTAATTCAGCTAAGGACAGAGCTATGCATGATAGAGATACTCCTTATTTTTAAACAAAATTTTGTAAAATGAACTGTGGTCCTCTGTCAAAGATAGTACGTATTCATAGAATTCTTGGTACAAATAATTTCTTTTTAAAATTAAAATGAAGGAAACGGACAAATGTTCTTTTTGTAATGAAGCAACTGAAGATATTCAGCACATTTTTTGGTCATGTCCAAATATTTCAAAATTATGGGCAAAACTAAACATATGGATTTTTAGTCAAACATCAATTGAGCTCCCCCTTAATTTAGAGTTTGTATTATTTGGATATAGGGAAAGAAATACTTAAGATAATATAAGGAATCTCATTTTGTTGCTGTCAAAATTTGACATATATAGAACCAAACTCAATGTGACAAACGTAAGCATCATAGCACTTAAGAATTATCTTAAAGAGAATCTGCAACTAGAAAAATATATATATTTTAAGAATAACTCGGGTGACAAAGCAAACATATGCTGGAACCCCTGGCTCCCTTTACTAGACTAATATTCTTATATGCATTGTATTTCCTTTAAATTTGCAAATATTCTTATTCATTCTGTAAATACTCTTAAACTTTTTATAATTATTTGTTTAAAATCCAATCCACATATCTTTCATAATTTTTATAATCTATTATATAGTACTAGTTTCTTTCAAAAATATATATACTTATCACCTATCATTTATAATTAATCAATTTATGTATATAACCACCTGTTGCTATATATGTTATTATCCTGAATATTATGCTATCATGATATGTTTTTGCCAATAAACAATTTAATTATAAAAAAAAGATAGTACGTATAAAGTTTAATTTGCTGGAAACATACTGGTATTTCATCTTTTTTGGAACTGTTTAATCTGACTAAAAAACTGAAACAAACTTTAATACTAAACCATATGAGAGAAAATATGATTATAACTTTGGAAATTCTAAAAATTAATAAAATTAAAATTTACAGTGAGAACAACAATTCAGTAAACCACATTCAAAAATATTTTGTTCACTTTTTTAAAATTTATATCAGAACTATCTCTGTAAAAATGAACGTTGATGACAACATCAAAGTATTTGTCTGCTAGATTCCCCAAAACAAACACCAAAGATAAACTACTATCGATAAATATGATAATTAACGGTCATTAAAAAAACGAACTCGCATTTAAGGTCTTTTTGGCACGGTGTCAGCTGAGTAAAAAAAAATCCTAGGAATAAAGAGGAGCATAGCTTAACCTGGTATCCATACTGATTTCAACTGCTGTAGATGTTTCTTTTATTTTCAGTGAGATTGCAGCTTTTGCAGCCATTGGAGTTGGATCTGTATTATTTGTAATAATAGTATTAAGTTATTGTTATATGTGTATGCTGTAAGTGTGTCTGCAAATGTGCATGCTTTAAATGTAAGTTTTCTAAATGTTACATCTGGTATATAATCAAAGTGACTTATCATATCATAAAAATTACACTTCTTTAATCAGTCAACGAATTCTACAAGAGGCTCTTTAGAACCGGCATAGGCGTCTTGGAACTTGGACGCAATATCTCCCAAAAGACTATGCGGTTCTCTTAAATAACAAAATACCGAAGTTACTGTAAATTTAGTTTCTGCATATGCGCATTTCGACAACTTTTGTCTCTTCATTACAGATCAAATCAAAACATTTAGAAATCCATAAATCAAAATATGTATAAGAGCTGAAAGAGAATGAAGTAAGTGAGAACCGTCTATCAAAAGAACGGAAAATCCATGGGCAATGGCAAAATCAGATACACTAAGACTATATCTGTAAGGTGAATTTAAACAAGAACAATCGGGTGGTTTAGACTTGAGGTCGTCGGTGGTAAGGCTCTGGAATTCACGTTTATGGTTAAAATTTTTAGATGCTATAGGTGAAGTATAGGTATATGAGATAATTGGAATTGATGTGTCCTTAAAATATAGAGTTATTTTGTTTTTCACATTTTTGTGATGCAGTATATTTGCAAGGTTGATGGCATCCAAACCCTTTTTAGCAAACTTTATTGGTAGAAACGAAAGGTGTTCTTCTACATTTGCATGTTCTTTAACAGGTTGAAATAATCTGTGTTGAGCAATATCAAGGATAACTGCGTCTAATCTGTATAAAGCTGAGGATGGGTCAGTAACAGAATTTTTCTAGAGATTCTTTATACAGTGCATTCAATTTTGTTAGTGTCAACGAGTATAGTTTTGTGCGAATGTGAAGCAGTCCTAGAGGTTTGCAAACAAAAGAAAGTAGACCTTTTATTGATTAATTAAGTGTTCGTGTGTTTTGCGGGCATGTATTGAAGTCACCTCATGGTGACTTCAAGATGAAGAACAACAATAAAAGCGTTGTTCCTTTGCTTGTGTTTTACCATGTATTTGTAGAGACTTTGTCTCATGTGCATTTACTCCATATCCTTTTATTCACCATTTGGTGTCTTTGGTCTTCCGTCTTTTGGTGTTCTTGCTTTTGCCTTGTCTCTGGACTTTGATTTGTGTAATCTTGTGCTTTGTTCCTTCGGTATTCTATTGCCGTTGTTTTAAATTACCAATATGATCTGAAAAGGAAAGCCAAAATCAGCTAAGGACAGAGCTATGCAAAAAATTTCCTAAATAAGATATTGCAAGTTTTCAAATGAAATCAGTTTTGGGCCAGCAGCGAAGTACTGGCTACTGGGTTGGTGAATAGCCCGGGAACCAACAGAGTCCATCAGCAGTGGCATCGGCCCAGTGGTAATAAATAACTAAATAACGAAGTTACTGTATTTAATTATATATTTATTTATGAAATTCCCTGCTGGTGGCAATCTTAAATATGGCATGAATATAATAATCATCATTTTTTGTGAACTACGATTTTTAGGATGATCGTTACAATGTTTTGTTCCAAATGACAGCAGTTTCAAAAAAGATCTTTAAATTGATTTTCCTTATTATAATGCTCAAGGTTTTGGCTTTTCTTTTAAGATCCTAGTGTTTATTTGTTCTATTTCATATTTTCTATATATTTCTGTGTTTGGCTTATGTTTTGATTTAATCTTCATTAAAGAGGCACAGGTTGTCAAACTGACCATATGCAGAAAAAAAAGTTCACAATAACTTGGGGTATTTTGTTAATGTATATTTCCCCATCTGCTGCCGTCATTGCTGAAGTGCCAACATAAAAAGCTGCCGGCCATCTTGAATGAGGTACGAACATAAAATTTTATTCATTTTGAGTGGACTTTCCAGGGACTATTATAATTAAACTTGGTAAAAATTGTTTACTTGGATTTAAATGAAAAGACCTATTACGCATTTCCAATAGGTTTGTTTGCTACACTATGTTCCCAGCAGGTATCATCTTCATCTTTGATGAAATACGATTATTTAATTTGTTTGAAATGGTTTCTGCGATTTTCAGAGGAAAAGAACTTTGAATGCAGTTTTTCTTCTATGGTCCGTTATTGAAAAATGGTCCCCGCTGGTGGCCATCTTGTCTCAGGAGAGTTAGAACCAAACCGTCAGTCTAAAAAAGAACAGCCGAAAGACAATGACAGCACTGAAAACACAAAGAACACAGACATCACATGGGTACAGAAAAGAAAAATAGGGACACATAGATAAAAACATCTTGAAACCATTATCTGAGCGGTTTTCGACAAGATAATTGCATGTAAGTTTCCTCGTAAGCGTCATCTTTGATAAGTTATGAATATGAAAAATGACAAACTTCAAAGAAACCATTCAATTAGTATAAAGATTAAATTTGGTTACACATGGTGTCAGAGGACAAGATCTTTGAATGAAGTTTTTTGATGGACGGGAAACAGACACCTGGTGATGTAAAAGCTCGACCTTGCTAACAATCTTAGGATGTATAGTAATCATGGAAAAAATGTTGGATAAGCGCGGATGCATTAGGTATTTCGAGTGACCATTTATGTCTCTTCTGCTGATACAATAAATACTGTTTTCAAATGTAGTCTTACAACTTACAAAAATATGCTTTATAAAGTTCCAATATATTTGATAGTATTAAATTAAAATGCTATGAAAAAACATAAAAACTATGCTTTCCAGAAATTAGAAGACAGCAATTATTTTTTAACCTGATTTTGAAGTTACTATCGGGCATTCAACAATTAGACGACGGGTGTCGCTAGCGGCCGGAGCAGGACATGCTTACCCTTTCGGAGCACCTGATGTCACTCCCGGTTTTCATGGGAGTTCACGCTATGAGTGCCTAAGTTCTTAATATAATATTTTTATTTCCGTTCATTGTAGCTGTCTCACGCCCTTGTTTTGTCTTTGGTTTTCTCCGTTGCCGTTTTTTCCATGTCTTTGGATTTCGATTTTTGTAGTCATCGCTTCCCTTGTTCCTTCGATATTCTACTGCCGTTGTTTTAGAAAACAGTCAACACGTTGAACAAGACAGACAGTATATTTCAAACAGCAATGGTAGTCGTTACCTTTTAAAGGTACACTTAAAAAATATAAGGGGCTCAAAAAAAGTTCCTAAAATGCTGTTTATCATTGTTTCATATTCCAGTACACAGAATACACGATAATTTCGAGCGGGTAACTATACGAAACTTCTGAAGAAAACATCATATTTATGACGTCTTTTTTGTTTTTCTCATTAATATGAATATTAGGATAAATGGGTAGAAAAATAATAATTTATCATTTTCTTTTCAGCAAAGACGTCGCACGGATGAAATTAGAGGTGAAATCTGACTGCATTCTGTGATAACTCTCTACACAATAATATATATCTCATTATGTATATATTCAATCATGTGTTTTTTATATTGGAACAGAGGCCAATGAATATAGAGTATAATTTGTATAAATCTGCACTGATGAGACATAAATTGTCGAAATGCGCATATGCAAAACCTAAATTCACGGTAACCTCGGTATTTTGTTATTTGTACAAGTCATGGTGACTTCAAGATGAAGAACAACAATAAAAGCGTTGTTCCTTTGCTTGTTTTTATCATGTATTTGTAGAGACTTTGTCTCATGTGCATTTACTCCATATCCTTTCATTCACCAAGAAAAAAATATGCCGTAAACCTTGTTGAATATTAAAGGTAAAAAGATTGAAGACATAATAATGTTGCAGGAAAGTTTATGTATTGTTAATGACGATTCAAACACTTATTTACATCCTTGAATTGAGGCATACTCAGCTATACATCTAACTATAACGGCCCCATCTCTACTCTTGGACTTCTCTTGGAAAGTACACGATGATTTATGTAGTATTGCTCACTTTCCTTTAAATTGTATAATTCTCCAACATCTTTATTCTGCTACTAAGGGACCGACCATTTAACCTGAAGGGGGG